>MU715670.1:23963-36534 GCA_026770625.1 Nicotiana glauca | reverse complement strand
AATCAACCAATTTCAATCAAAAATCATTTTTGTATTTTTATTTTGGAATTAATTGCTTGGGGCAAAAATCACGTGTTCACAGTTGGTTTGTGGCCTTGAACTTTGAGGGAGATTGCTCCTTCGCTTCCCATGATGACTGATTTCCACTCGAAGACCTTGCTTGTCAATGGACTAACCCCTTTCTATGTCGTCCCCATCACATAAAATACCTTTTTTCCGTTCGGACCCAATATCTTCTATTTGTTGCATTGCATGAACTGGCGCCTCCCCAACTTTCGTGTCTCACATGAATCCCAAAGCACGTCCATTGCCCCCACTCCGTACATATGTTGTTCTTTCTTGACTTAACCACTGGCCTCAGCCTTAAGGTCCGTTGCTCCTTCATTTGTCATGATAACTGATTTCCATTCGAAGACCTTGCTCGTTCCTTGACTAACCACTTCCTTCATCACCCTTAACACAAAATATACCACTTCTCCGTTCAAACCCCATACCTTCTATTTGTTGCATTGCTCCTGAACTGACATTTACCAACCATTGTGTTTCACATGATCCCCAAAGCATACTAGTTGTTACCAAACTCAGTGTGCATGAGGTTCTTTCTTGACTCAAACCACTGGCTCTAGCCTCGAG
This sequence comes from Nicotiana glauca, assembly GCA_026770625.1. Taxonomy (NCBI): domain Eukaryota; kingdom Viridiplantae; phylum Streptophyta; class Magnoliopsida; order Solanales; family Solanaceae; genus Nicotiana; species Nicotiana glauca. Next base: position 35,901 of record MU715670.1, on the reverse strand, counting down.
GTCTATTGCTCCATCGCTAGCCATGATAACTTCGATTTCTTCTTGGAAGATCTTGCTTGTCACTGGTTTACCACCCTTTTTGTCAATCTTATCACAAAAAATACCTTTGATCCGTTCACACTAGCCCTCATTCATTCTATTGCATTGTCCATGAATTGATATATACCAAGCCTTTGTATTTCAAACGAATCCCAAAGCATGTTGATTGTTACCAGCTCAGTGCGCTTGTTGTTCATTCCTGACTTATGACACTTTGATGTGCTATACAGATTTTGTTTTGTGCAATTGGAAAATTGGTGGCAGAATTTGAAGTCATTTCTCACTTATTTTGAACAACCGACCCGTGAAGGGGGAGTAAAACAAGGTGGGAGGAATAGAGTAAAGGATAATGGAAAGAGACGATTCCTAATAAGAAACCTACAGAGTAGCAAACCATCAGATGTGGATACCGACTCTAGAGACCTTGACATGCACATGCAGCCTACTCTGTTTAGCAAATCTGATGTTCAGCTCTTGTTGTACCTTTTTGCCCTGAAACTGGGCTTCAATGCTCTACTTACCTAATCTGATTCACAATCCTTATTCGACTTGTGGCTCCTGTAGGGTTTTCAACATCAAGCCTATCTCATTTTGGTTTTTCTCTCAACTCATCATCGCCTTATGGTGCCCATGAAGGTTTTCACCAATAAGACTCTCTCATTTTGGTTTCTTTCAGCTTTCATCGCCTCGTGGTACCCGTGGGGGTATCATCAACAAGACTCTTTCATTCTTCATTTCCTTCATTTGGACTGGAGTGTTGCCCCTGATATGATTCTTCTCTGCTCGCTTGACTTGGCATTTCTTGAAGACTGATAAGAAGGTCTTTCTTTGGACCGTAATGCAGGCTTTTAGACGGGGATAGAAAGAAGGGTATCAAAGGCTCAAAAACAATTCAACGTGGGTTCAGCATTACAACTTTCGGATTCATATTTCTCACAACAACCACAACTTCTGCCCTAGTTTCTTTTTCGAGGACTTTTGGACTTTTATTTCGGTGTGACTGAACCTCAGAGAGAGGCTGCCTACGTACCCTTTCGGGATCAAGTCAAACGTAGTTCAGGTCATAGAACTACTTTCTTGTTGTGATCTTTCTTTCTTCCACTTTTCCTTTTCTTTCCTTTCATTTCATTTCCTTTCTCTTTTCTTTTCTTTTCTTTCCTTTTTTCTTCTTTTTTCTTTTCTTTTCTTTTCTCTTTTTCTTTTCTTTTCATTTTTCTTTTTCTTTTCTTTTTCACGATTTTTCTCTTGTTTCTCCACTTACTTTCCCTGCTCGGCTTACGAGTTTTATTATTGATTCTGAAAGAGGGGTATGTAAGAAAATATCCGAGGCTCAAAGGGGTAACAAAGGATAAAGTGTTTGGATAGAAGAATAAAATGTCTTCGTCATTCCAATCTCCAAAATATGCCAAGTACAAACTACACAGTTGAACAAATTGAGGAAAACATAAGTAACATCTTTTGATTGCACCAGAATTAATAACCATATTCACGTATTTGCCTTCTGTATTTGTCAATTAGGGCAACAAACACGGTACCACGTACGATCCCTGTAGACTTAGGGCAAACTTGCCTTTGGATTCAAACCGATGCGATGCATTTCAACAGTATATCTTTATGTTCTATCTGCCCCAGTATCACACAATTTGGGCTCGAAGTGATCTAAAAATGCCTTTACTTATTTCCCTCAAATATCCTTACATCTTCACCATTGTTTCATTGCTTCATTACTAAATTGACTTTTAAAATCAGGCTGAGAATTATGCGTGCATGTCATGTCACTAGAACCAGCATGAAAAGAATTGTAAAAGAAGAAGGGAACTAAATATTATGAATAGAAATGGCGGGAAACAGATAATTGCATTAGACTGACGGCGAAAGGACTTAAACAACAAAACAAGCAAGCTAAACTAGTTACAGCCCTTGAACAAACCTAGACAACACTAAACAAGCTGTCATGACTAAACAAAGCAAAATGAAAAGATAGAAGGGTTTGAGTCACAAGACAATGTCTGGATTACAACCCTGAAAATAACCCGGACAACAGAAATGACAAAAAAATAAACCACCAAAACTCCACTCTAGTTCACCAAGAGGTGGAGCGTCTTTCCAATCACCAAACTCGACATCTTAGCCACTAGATTGCCCATCAAAGATGTTGGGGCCTTCACCAATTTCAATATCATTGACTTTATTCAACGAGTTTCAGTGAGGATTCTCATACTCCCTGTCGCCATGGATCTTCCCCACAAAATGTGCACCATAATGTGTAGGTAAAGGATTCTGTGTACTGTTCTGTGTGGCACTGTCCTGGACCGCAATTATCCCTTCTTGAATCATTCTTTCTATCTCTCTTTTCAAATCCCGGCAACTTTCGACATCGTTCCCCTGGGCATTGGAATGGTATTCACACCTTTTAGAAGGGTCAAAGCTTCTTGCACGCTTGTCCACTTGATTTTGAGGAACCGGTGCAATCAGGTTATAATGCTTTAGTTTCTCAAACAAGTCTGCATATGACTCTCCGATGGGAGTGAAAGTTTCCTACTTCTGTGCTCTCTCTTGCTTCAAATTTTGGTTGGCTCGCAAACCCGCTCCAGGGGGATTCTTGTAGGCTCTTGGAGGTGGGTAGGTGTTCTAAGTTGGGTAAGCATTTTGTGGGATGGGTGCGCGCCATTGGGCATGGGTAAGATATTGGGGATATGTGTGGTGATGGTGGACAGAGAAGTGGGGACCACGGGGTGGGTAATAGTACTGTAGAGTGTGGAAGTAGATTTGGGGACGGGGTTGAGGTTGAGGGTAATATGGTGATGGGCCCCTGGACCAAGTTCTTGAGTCAGCTACCGACACATCTTCTTTCTTTTTCTTTCCCAGTACCCCTCCGCTCTGGATAGCCTGGGTAGTTGCTTTGATTGCCGAATAGCTCATGATTTTGTCCGATTTGAGCCCCTCTTCAACCATACTTCCCATTTTCACTACCTCGTTAAAAGATTTTTCCACTGCTGACACTAGGTGACCATAGTAGGTAGGCTCCAAATCCTGTAAGAAGTAATCGACCATCTCGCTCTCTTTCATTGGAGGATCGACTCTTGCCGCCTGCTCCCTCCACCGGAAACCGTACTCTCTAAAGCTTTCCCCAAGCTTTTTCTCAATTTTGGTCAGTGACAGACAGTCCGGGATGATTTTGAGATTATACTAAAGATGGCACGCAAAAGCTTAGGCCAAATCATCCCAAGTGTACCATCGGGCATGATCCTGCCACGTGTACTATTCCAAGGCTGCTCCACTTAGGCTTTGGCTAAAGTACGCCATCAATAACTCATCCCTTCCCCCAGCGCATCTCATTTTACTGCAAAACCCCCTTAGATGGGCTGCAGGATCACCGTGTCCACCATACAAATCAAACTTTGGTAACTTGAACCCTGTTGGCAGCTGGACATCGGGAAATAAGCACAAATCCTTGTTGGCCACACTGACTTGGCCACCCCATCCCCGCATGTTCCTGAAGGATTGCTCCAGGATTTTTACTTTTAGAAACATCTCTTCCTGTTCCGGGTCCTTAAGCGGCTTGTCAGTTTCCACCGGGGGCTCAAAGTGAGGAGTGTAGGAATATGGCTCAGGAGCTTTAAAGGTAGGTTCAGGAGGATAGTACTGACTTTCGTGAGCTTGAAACATGGGCTCACTGGAAGATCTTTGCAGCGTGGCAGGTGGAGGTGCCACAAAGATAGGGGTAATTGGTGGGGGAGGGTTTTGTTTGGGTGGTGGAGCTTGGGGAGGATAGGAGGTGGTGCTATAACTCTGTTGGTGGAAAGGGAAAGGTGAAGAGGCATTCGCAGGAGGAATCTCCTGAGACTGAGCCAAAGGTGGGAGATATGCTGGATTGGCAGGATAAACTGGCGCTGGCTGACCCTTAGCCCAGGCTTGATGCATCTCAGCCATCTGTTGCCTCAACTTATACATCTCTTCCTTCATTGCTTTAACATCTACCACTTCTACCTCTTTTGACGGGTCCACGATACTGGTATCTGATTCTTGGCCTGTCATGTTCAGTTTGGTTTTTGCCCGGGTGTTGTAGGAATGGGTTGCCAGGATGCCTACTGCCTTTTGTCCTTGTGTTGTAAGAGGAGTTACCACTTTAAAATCACAAACCATCCACCTTTCTGGAATGGCATGACAAAATGAAACCATCACGTTAGCATTAGGGCATTTAACATATTGGTAACGGCTTTTGATCGGTTGCATGCGTCATCCCGGCTTTTCCCTTATTTCCAATTGTAAACTTTCTCTTTCTTTGTTTTTTTTCTTCTTTTTCTTTTTTTTCCTATTTTCTTCCTTTCTTGATTTTTCTTCTTTTTTTTCGCTATTGCCTTTTTGTGGTTTTTCCTTTCATCATTTTTTCTTTTTGGTTATGGTCGAATCCTATGGAGATTGCCTATGCATCATGACCCCGTATGAATCAGACCAAGCATAGTTCTTGCAAATAAATGCAAAAATAAAGAGATAATTTTTGGGATCTTCATTAATAGACGCCAATTACAAGTGATACTAGACTAGTCGTTTTCTTTTTTTTTTCTTTTACAGACTCGATGATTAAAAACTAGATCAAGTGTACATCAAAGCTTCACATCCTAGGGTCTATGGGGCATCAATCGGCATCGCCATGGGCCTGCACAAGACTGAGAAGGTTTCAATGTCAACTGTAGGATATTTAAAGAAAATTAGACATGTAATGGCTTATTTTGACTTAAAACAAAGTGGCTAGTTTTCAAAAATTTTATTTAAGAAAACAAAGACTCAGTTTTGCAAATACGGCCTTTCAGCACTTCCGAAAGGGAGATTTTAAGGTTGTGCCCGCAAACCGTTTTGAAATGACTCAGGGTGGCTGTTCTTGTAAAAACAGCCTCCCGGCGCCCTTTTGGGGACATTCGGCTTATTTTAACAAGAATGGCATCACCCGACTTATTTACGACAAAATTTAAAATTTTGACATTTTTGGCTATTTTTGCGAAAGGGAGGTTGGACCCGATGAGGGTTGCCTACGTATCTCACATTCGGTGAGAATCAAACCCGCGTAGTTTGGGCAGATACGCCAAAATCAAAGCTATTTTGAACAACCATCTCCTTTTCAGATATTTTCTTGTTTTCATTTTGTTTTCATTTTTCAAAAATCCGGCAGCATTTCGGTACTATTTGAGCATTGGTTTTTTCAAACAAATGATTACCCTCGCTTAGTCCTAACACTGCTTATTATTTTTTTTCCTCAATTTTCACTCATTTAGACAAGTCGGTCAGCATGCAAAACCGAGCAAATAAATGTGCAAGTAGCACGTAAGATGCATCAGGTTGGTCAATTCATTTCAGGTCACCTGTCCTAGACGGACCCCACCCCTGTGTTGAGTCCCCTAAGTCAAATGCACATGATGTAAACAAGCATCCTACTAGGGATCCAACATGATTTTATTGCTCTTCTAGGTTTAAACCCTAGATTTATTGGTCTAGACTTGGGTTACCCGAGCGGACAACTCGGGCCGAGGGGGAGGCAGCGTACCGCGGATACAGAAGTTCCGCCGGCTTAGCAACTTATCCAAACCTCGTTCTAAATTGGGAAAGACTCTAAACAGAAGAGAAGCTACATGAAGTTCACCCTTCTCCATGATGTAAAAGACTCAAAAAGAGGAAGGGATTCACGACAATTTATATACAATTCAACAAATATCAAAGCGGTAAAATATTTAGCACATATAGCATGTAGCAAAATCAAATAAAGCCAAATGTAACAATTTAACTGAGCTCGAATTCTTGAACCCTGAACCAAAATTCTGAGTTCTTCTCCCCAGCAGAGTCGCTAGAGTTGTCACACCTCCTTTTTTGCTACTACACCCCGCGAAGGTATAATAAAAGGAGTTTTTCCAATTAAAGGACAATCGGAACGGGATTTATTATTAAGATTTAAGAGTCGCCACTTGGGAGATTAATGGTGTCCCAAGTCACCGGTTGAATCCCAATCCGAGGAAAATATGACTCTATTAACAGTCCGCAAATCAGAAATCTGAGTAAGGAATTCTGTTAACTCGGGAGAAGGTGTTAGGCATTCCCGGGTTCCGCGATTCTAGCGCGGTCGCTTAAACTATTATAATTGGCTAAAATCTAATTTTTGTACATGTCATCCTATAGTGCAATTTTAAAATTATTTAACGTTTTTAATGAATTTTAGGAAATTGAACGTCATTTAAAACGTGTTTTTGGATCACGTCACATGAAATGTACCCGGATCCTCGACACATTTTATTCGACGTTTTGGGATTTGGATTTGGGCCACATAAAATGCACACCCGAGTTTAGGAAAGTAATATTATTTAAGTAACGGGCCTAAGGCAACTACGCGTTCTTAGCTTTGCGAGGTCCATGAAAATTCGCTAAATGGCACGCCTCGATTTCTAAGGGCAAACAAGATTAATTAAACAAGGACAATGCCATTGAGATTTTTTGTTCGTCATGGCGCACCTCGGACTAGATGAACTAAATTACTTAGCAGTCAATGAAAACTCATTCTATTATTAGGAAAGTTTGTTGGAAGTTGCGCGAACGCATATTTCGATTTATTTTTAGAATCAAAATTATGTCACGCGAACGAGTACATATAAAATTAGAATTACATATGAAAATCATAACTTTGTCACCATGCACAGGCACACATACATATGAAATTAAAACTTGCAGGTCAAATTAACGGACTAACAGAGTGCCCACTTTATTAAAGCAATTTCATCTAACAGCTAATCTCAAACCCATTAATACCAAAGAAATATCTAACAAAAAGAAACAACGGAGCTTAGCTTTACCATAACATTTTACCAACGAGAAAGATAACATACTAATGAAACAAAACGTTAACCTATTAAGATCTAGCTACCTTCAACACAAATGAAATAATGTAATATCAACATCAACAATTAATATGACCCAATTAACTTTATCATACTATAATTCAGAGAATAAATATAGCAACACGAAAGAGTAATAAAGTGAGCTAAACACAGTAAAGGAGAATGAAGAACTATGAACCTTTATTGATGAGTCTGCTACATATACAAGCGATCATGCCGCGACGCTCAAACGAGCTAATGATTGGAACTTTGAACGGAACCTCGGATATAACCGCACCTGGAGAATCTCGAAACTCGCCGGAAAATTAAAAATATAAAAATAGTCGGATCTGAAAGTCCGACGAGAATCAGAAAATCGCATGCACGCACCGTTATTTCCACGGCGACGAGCTACGGTCTGAGCTACGGCTACTCCTTTCATGTTCTTAGAGCTGGTTCTACAGCTGGTTGCAACAGAGGTTGGAGCTCAGTTTTTGAAGGAATGAGACGAGCAGCAGCTGCTGCATTTTTGTCGCATGAAGCAGCTATAATTTCACTGCTTCTTTGAACTGTTTGAACAAACTAAAATCGAGCTATTACATTGCTGGTTTTGCTTCCCTTTGGCTGATGTTCCAGAGGTGATTCAAACTAGATTTTGCTGGGCTTTTGACTAGTATTGAAGTTGTTTATGGCATTTTCCGGCGAGCTGTTATGAACGGAAGAAACAGAAGCAACAATGAATGAAGGAAGGTGGATGGTTGTGTGAGATCGTGAGATGAAGAAGCTGAAGGTTCACTGGGTTTAGATCAGAAATGGCTTCCGTGTTTTAGGTGTCTCTAGGATTCAGCAGGTCTTCATGAAGAAGATGATGGAATTCATATGGGAGGGGTCGTTTTCACTGTTACGGCACTCCGATTTTTTTCTTTCTTTCGTGTAGTTTTGGTTTTATAGAGTGTGTAGGGTAGGGTGTTATGTGGGGGAGTAGTTTTGGAGGAAGGTTTTATGTGGGTGGAAATTTAAGGGGGGGGGGGAAGTCATTTGGGCATCCTTGAGGCTCCCTATAGTTAACTTCTTCTTTTTATTTATTTATTTATTTATGTAATTTATTCAGCTAGTCTGTAATAATTATTTGTAAACAACACTAGGCTGAATTAGTGAAAAAGGGTGGGTAGTTATATATGTCGGGTAAATCTGGTAGATACCATGCCTATAGGGCTGTGTTAATTCGAATGTATTTGTTATGTTTGCTTTACAATATTAGAAACCATGCCTATAAGATCTAAATAACTTTAATAATAGAGATTATGCCTATAGGATTGTGTTAATTCATTTGCTATGTTCGCTTCACTTCCACAATATTAGAAATCATGCCAATAGGATCTAAATGGCTTCAATAAAAGAAATCATGTCTATAAGGTTAAAACTAACTTTATAATTAGATATTATGCCTATAGAGTGTAAAGTGATTGAGTTCAGTTTCTATTACAACATGTATTTACTTTCGTCTCACTAGAACGCATGCCAATAAGTTCAAAAATCAGCTCTAAACAATTAGATACTATGCCTATAGGAATTAAAATCAATTCTAGTATAAATCCTTCCTATAGAAATTAAAATCTTTTTAGTTAAACAAATCAGTTTGAATTGGTTTAATCAACTATCTGTTTCTTTAAATACGTTTTTTCTCAAACACTGCCTTAATTAATGCCGCTAAAAAACATGTCTATATGGTCTCAAGTCATCCGTTTTAAGAATTGTTTACTGTTTTACTGCATTCCTAATCAATGTAGATATCATGCTCCTAGGATACCACTTTAAAGCATTTAGGCAATCCTCTAGGGCGATTTAAATTCTGCAACTATACAACTGTGCTTTGTTAGCTAAAACTATTTAGATTTAACAGGTCTAAAATAAGTAGGCAAGCCATATAGATCTTTGAAACTTTGTCCTAATTCAATACTGTATAAACCCTTCTCACTTAGATATCATGTTCTAGGATTTTCTCTTAAATACCTGAATGTTGTTTGAAGACGTGCATTTACTTGTTATATTTCTGGAGGTGACTGTGAACCTGTAAAACTTAAGATGGTCTAGAACTATCCAAAAGTAGAGGTCCTAAATATCTCCAGGGCCACAAGGAAAGGACGGGCGGTGCACGCATAAGATATTTTCAAGGTTACTAGAGCGCTTTAGGCTATGACCAAGGGGAGGGAATTGGGTAATAAGGATATGATGACTATGCGCTAATGTCACGTGTAGCCCCTCATTGAGGAGTGTTTACCGGGCATTATGTGGGGTGATCCTGGAGGATAACCAACCTAGGACCCCTCTTTCCCAATTCTCGATGTTTAAACTTTACGTTTCTTTATATATGTGCAACTTGTTCAAGTCTTTTCTTTTTGTCTCACTACTTGAGTCATACAATGTCCAAAACATACCTTTATTTGCAAGTGTGGGTCTTTTATTTGTTAAAAGGACTAATTCATATGTATAAGTTCGACCGGAACCCATCGTTGTTGACTACAGGGGGTGCCTAACACCTTCCTCTCAAGGTTATTTTGAGCCTTTACCCTAAATCTCCGGTTATGCAAACTAGTCTAAGAGTAAATCGCTCTAGGTGCCCTAACACACCATAATACGTTAGGTGGCGACTCTTTAAAAACCCAAATTCCCAAAAGGAAATGAGTTATTCCCCCCCCCCCCATGAATGTCGATACCCGGACCTCTCTCTCCCCGCGAAGAGGGAAAAAAGGGGTCGCGACACCAGTCACTTCCACCTCTTGTGATAACTGTCATGGCATGCCCCATATTGTTACCACCCTTTGGGTTTACCACAGAGTCACTTTTTAGTGCCCTCTTAGGAAGAGAATTTAGAGCTTGAGAGATTTTCCCCATTTGAACTTCTAGGCGGCGGATTGACGTGCTTTGTGAGTCAAGTTGGGTATCCGTATCGATATTATTTTCTATCATTTTCTTGAACAAACCTTCAGTATGCCCCATCTCATTTTTGAAAAACTTGAACCATGGAAAGGATAAGGAGGTGGGTTGCTGGATTGTTGGTACATCAGGGGACTTTGAAACCCCGACCCCCGGTTGCCTAGATTGTTGCTCTATCCGCCTTGATTGTTACCTCCCCAATTTCCTTTTTTGTTTCCGCTCCAATTTTCTAGATTTTTGTTGTTATTCCAATTTCCTTGATTGTTGTTTCCACTCCAATTTCCTTGATTGTTAGAATTCCAGCTGCCTTGATTGTTTTGTGGTTGCCATTGTTATTGTTTTGGGCCTTGAAAGTTGTTTTTTTGCCCTTGAAAACTGTTCACATATTGCACTTCTCTTCTTGTTTATTATAGGAAACATCTTGCTCAAAACCACTATCTTCTTGCACATAGTTCTCCACTCGAGTTTGCACTTGTGGACCTTTGGTCCTCCTCTTGTTCACCAACATATTCACTCCCTCTATAGCACTGACTTGCTTAGGAGCTTGCACTTGACTAGGTTGAGCCTTTTCTAGTTGATTCATGGTAGTGGTCAAATTGGCAATGACTTGCCCATGGCCATGCAATTCTTTGTGAAGGTGAATCATATTCGGGTCATCTTGTGGAACATTGGCCTGGGATTTCCAAGTTGACGATGTTTTGGCCATCTCATCCAATATCTCACACGCCTCTATATAAGGCGTTGTCATAAATTTCCCATCAGCTAGTTGATTCACTATACATTGGTTGGTTGTGTTAATCCCATGATAGAAGGTTTGTTGAATCATGTTTTTCGTCATATCGTTGTTGGAATATTCCTTAACCATAGTTCTATAGAGCTTCCATATCTAGTGTAGTGGTTCATTCGACTCTTGCTTGAATGTCATGATCTCCTCTCGAAGTGTAGCCATGTGCCCAGGAGAAAAAACCTTACCTATAAACTTTTCCGCCAACTCATCCTAAGTGTGAATTAAATTATGCGGCAATTGTTTCAACCAGTCCAAAGCCTTCCCCCAGAGAAGGGAAAAATCCATAGCCTCAATGAATCTAAGAAACATTAGTTTTCTTGCTCCCCCAAATGTTTATAATCATTTTGAGTTGGAGCACCGGTAAAGAAACCCCGTTGATCAGGCAATGTGAGTATCACATTGGTGATTTGGAAATTTCCGCCCTAATACAGGAAGGAACTAGTGCACTAACACATCCTTCATTGGGTAATACCCGGTGTGGAGCCGTTCATGGTGGATGTGGGGGTGGATCGAGCACATTGTCATGAGGTACCTGGACTCTTTGATTGGCTTGAGGTTCAAGAGGTACCTCCTCAACAAGCTCATCATCGCGGTCCAATATCCCCAATGGCACATTTCCAAGATTATTGTTCACCATATTTGTACCTAAAATTTCTCACATAAGTTAGTAACACAGAAGGAAAATGTAAGGCCACGTAAAATTTTGTGCTTAAAACCTAGTAGCTCATAGTGTCAAGGTCCAAATATTGTCATTTCTGCGATCAAGAATGCGGTCGCAGATCAGCTATGCGGACCACATTCCTACCGCAGAGTGTAACAGAAGATTTGTCAAAAATTGAAGTTAAAATGCGGTCAATTCTGCAGCGCATTATGCGACCGCAGAACATGAATGCGGACCGCATTCTTGTCGCAGATCGTGTCAGAACATTTAGTTTTTGGGAGCAATTCTGCGGTCCATTATGCGGACCGCATGTTAACTCTGCGATCGCAGATGCGACCGCAGACCCGACTCGGCCCAGATTTTCTAATTTTTTTAACCCGATCTCTTCTTCAATAAAACACCCCAACACTTTATTTTTACATATTTTCTGAGCAAAATAAGAGAGAGAGAGGAGAGATTCTTGAGGGAAAAACCTATCCTCTTCAAAGATTTTTCTTCTAATGGTTTGGTCCGGAAAATTCTAAAGCAAGTGTCTTCTTCCCCAAATTCTAAAGGTAAAAACCCTAACCATTTTTTCCCTTGATTTTAAGATTTTAAAGGAAAGAAAGATTTTCATGCATTAACTCTTGAAAATGGAAGTTAGACACTCATGCA
>MU715670.1:7022-22159 GCA_026770625.1 Nicotiana glauca | reverse complement strand
TGTGAATCATTGTTGTTACTCCTTAAGGAAATGTTGTTGTGATCTTTGTAAATTGCTTATTGTCGTTGTTGTGATCTTTGTGAATTGTTCATTATTGTTGTTATTATTGTTTGTGAATTGAAAATGTACGGTAGGATCGGGTTGCGCGCCGCAACACGAAGTAATAAGGTGCGGGTTGTGGTGATAAGGGTGGCCGTGGTAATAAGGGTGGCCGAGGTAATAAGGGTGGAAAGCGATCGTAATCGCCATTGAAATCGATATGTGTACCAATTGTGAAATCATTGATGAGGCATTGTGAAAGGAGATAGCAGGAGAGTTTGTAACCTGTGAGGCACTGATTGTCCCTTTGTTTGGTTTGATTGTGCCTTCCATGTGTGTTTGGTTGTCGCGTCTATTGTTGTTTTCTACTTGTATATGGTTTGAGGACTACTTGAAACAAAGTTAAGTGTTGAAAACATGTTTGGCTTGACTTGTTATTTCTTTATGTATTTGTTTGTTGTTTCAATTACCGTGACTTACTTGTCTATGAATTGAGTTTACTTGGCACAAAGCTTGTTTATACATACCAGTATAATTCTAGTGTACTGATGTCCTTTTTTCCTGGGGCGCTACATTCATGTTATGATTGTAGGTGGATTCGTAGCAGGTACTTCAGTTCATCGGCAGTAGCACTCCTTCATCTTCCACTGGCCGTTTGGTGAGCCCCTTTCCTCTCGGGGCCCTGCGTGGCTCATGCCACTTCTATTTTTGGAGTCTTATTTTGGTTTTGTGTAAGGTATAGCCGGAGCCTTGTTACCGGCAAGTATTGTACTATCCCTGTCATATCTTAGAGGCTCCGTAGACAGAAAACGTGGGATTATGGAATTATGTAGATATATGTCAGGCCTTGTAAGTTGTAAATTTGTTAAGTAATTAAGCATGTTGGGAATTTTTGAAAAAGTGTGATTTCAATTATAAACTGCTTAATCCTTTGGTTAATAAGTGATGAAAAATACAGGGGTGACACGTGGGTTAGGAAAGGCACCCAGGTCCACTTGACTGGGGCTACCCGATCGGGCGCCGGTCATGTCCCTCGATTTGGGGCATGACAGAAAATAAGATATTCCAAAAACAAACCTAAATATTATAGCTAACACCATTTTAATTTCCTAGCAACGACGCCAAAAATTGATCCATGTCCAATCTAGACTCGATAGTGAGTGAAAACAGTAAGAGCCGGGGTCGATTTTCAAAAGGAGCTATTATGGGTGTTAGGGGCATACACTTGACGAAAGAAACTAGAACAACTAAATTTCACTTTCAAACAAAGGGTTTTGATTTCTAATTCTAATTTTACTCTAAAAATTATAAGCTAATAGAAGAAACTAGAAAGCGAATGATTGTTATTGGTATTTTTCCAAATAGTTAAAAATCCTAGGGATATGGACCTAACCTATGTGTTTTCCCAATGAGTTAAATACGTTAACATTTGTTTTGTTGATTGGGGTGCATTATAGCTCTCAACTCTATGTTACCCACTCAATACATCTCGGTCATAGAGTGATTTTGCCCAATTTGGCTTTCTCAAGCCCAAATGGGTATCAAACTAAATAGTTTTAATGATCTCAAGTTGGATTCTCACTCTCTCTTGTTTGAACCCTTTAATTAGTCTAATCAAACCCTTAATTACTCCAATTCCTTATTAGCCAAGTTATCCTAGACTAGGTCCCTCTTTCTTAAGTGAAGACCAAGGTAAAAAGCATAAATCAATGTTTGTAACTATTAATTCTAAAATTAAAGCATAAACTAGGCTAAATAATCAATACCCAATCATAAATAGGCATTAAATTAAATGCTCATAAGGTTTACACACTAGGGTTGAGTCATAACCCTAGTAATAATCTAGCTACTCATAATGATAAATGAAGAAAATAAAGAAAAAATGCTAATTGAACTCGATAATCAAAGATTAAATAAAAATATAATGTTTAAATCCTAAAATAGTCACAAACTTCCTAGAATAGTAAAATACAATGGCTATAGTAGCTCAAACTTCGAAACATGACCTAAAAATGTGATTCTCATCCATTTATACACTACAAAAAAAATAGCGTTTAGCGACGAATTTTAGCGACAAACATAATTCCGTCGCAGATTAGCGACGGATTGGCTACGGAATAATAGTTTCGTTGCAAAAATATCCAAAAAATAATTAGTATGTAATATAACGACGGATTAGCGACGAAATCGAAAAATCTTCGCTAAATATTGGCGCCCTTTATTTAGCTACGGAGTTAGCGACAAAACCTGGGCGATAAAATTTATTTACCTACAGCGACGGAATTAGCAACGAAAATTCCGTAGCTATGCTAAATTTCTGTATCAAATTTTTTTAAGCTACTTGCTACGAAAATTTCCGTCGATAATGTAAAAAAATAATATTATTTTTAGCGACAGAAATGGAGGCGTAGCTAAATCCGTCACTAAATACCACTTAATTATTTACCCTAGGGCACAAATAGGTAAAACATCAGCCTTTCTTCTAAAGTTAGAATACAAACGCCATGAGAGCAAAACTAGGCGGCTGGGAGCACAAGTAGTAGAAGACACACCTTGAGGGAAAGAACAAGAGCAAAAATCAGTAGCCAACGTGAATCTAAGGTTTGTAGACCATGTTTCTGTATTTGGGTATTCTCTATTTGCTGGAAATCGATGGTTGAATTAACATTTTTGTCAATATCAATATTATTGTTCATAAAGTGAAGTTTCGTGATACTATTGTGTTGTTTCTTACATCAATTCAATATGAGTAATTGTTGAATTTTTCATAGTTCATAGAAAAGACTCTTTTATTAATTTCTCATTTTTCTGTTGATCTAGCTCTTTTCTTTTTATTAGCTTATAGGTTATATTATATCATGGGGCATCAAAGAAAATTGCCATACTAAGACCATGAGAAGAAGAAAACCTATGTACTCCTGAAAGAAGGCATGACATATGCTGGTTTGGTATATTATTCCTTTTTTTCTTAAATATTTATGGGTCTCTTTTGTTATCAATCTTATTTTGTTCAGTTTCTCAACTATTTCCTGGAGTTTTTTTATTTGATTTCTACCTCTTTGTTATGCCAAAGCACTGGAGTAGTTTCCCGCCGATGCAATAGTAGCTATAGCCATTTAGTAGATTGATAACTTTTATATTTACTTGAATGTTAGTAGATCTCCTCGATTGTTAGTTTTTTCAGAATTAAATTTTCTTGACAATTGCTTTTGCTTTCCTCTTGGTCTTATGCACTCTAAGTCATCTGTATAAAGAAAGCCTAATTTCGTATATTGATATTTTTGCTATTAATACTATTGAATCTTTCTGTTTCTTGCACAATGTACATTTATAGGAGAATATTTAGATAAGGAAAAGAGCATCATATGATGCTAAAACTACATAAAAGAAGGCTCAGTATGAAAGCTTATGAATGCTTACAACAAAAAGCAGTTTGGCTTCCTTTAATGTGTGCTCTTTTTAAAATTCATATGATCTCCGGCAATGTTCATGATCATATAAATTTTATAAAGGGGGATTCCTTCTTTGCTCTTCATCCATTAAACTGGCAGCAAACCTGAACTTATGCAGGTGAAAAGGACTCTGAAAGGCGTTAATCTGAGGTTAACATGAATGGTGAAGACGACATTGCACAAACTGTAGTAGTACTGAATAATTTTTGTATAGGCTGTTAAAAAGGGTCGAGATCCAACACTAAATGAGTTACATTTGCACGTTCATACACATGGTAATGATAGAAAATCTTTTATTGCTAAGAAATCCTGAATCGTACATGTAAGATAATGTTTTAATTGACTTTACTTTCATTTTTTTTATTTTGTAAATTGAATGTTCTTATTAACTCTTCTACAGGAAAAATATCAGGAGTTCCAACATCGTTGAATGTTCTTATTCCTGCATTGACAGATCATATAGTTCCTGTAATCGTTGAGCGGGTACGCGAATTAGTTTCCTTACCCTCGCATCAGCCAAATACTGATATGGCACCTACAGTTCCAACATCTTCTACTGCTGGTAACATTGACGAGCTTCATGCATTGGGTTCTGATGATGATCATAACTCTCCAGCCTATCATAGTTAGCTTACTTTGTTTGGACATTATTGTTGGTCCTTGTGGATTTTTTGTACTTAATGATATTGTTATAAGCATTATGCTATATATTTTGGACCTTGTTGAATTTATATTAATATCAGTGACTTTTTATTAAGTGTATTTAATAGCTTTTATGTAATATGCTTGAGCAGACAACATTTAAAATAATAAATAAATAAAATTTTAAAAATTAGCAATATATTACAAATAAATCAGTGACGGATAAGTTCCGTAGCTAAAATTATCGCGTAAAATTAAATCTTGCGACGAATTGGCGATAAAAGGTTTTTGTTGCAAAAACCATGGACAATTAGTTATAACATGGATAGCGACGGACAATTTCGTCGCTATAAGAACAAACGACGAATTTTATTATGTATTGCAGCAACGAAATGCATCAAAATAGCGACGGATATTTCCGTCGCTAAACGTTGCTACAAAAATATGTCGCCGCTACCGTCGCTAAATCTGCGACGGTTTGGTATTATTCGTCGCTATAAGCCTAGAAATGAGGATTTTAGGGACGAACTTGAATCCGTCGCTATTCCATCGCTAAACAACTTTAGCGACGGAAAACCTTTATTTAGCGACGGAATGCGGCCATCGCTAAACGCTATTTTTTTTTTGTAGTGGCCCTTCATAGGCGATACTCGGAGCAATACCCGCTCTCCAACCATAAATGCTACATCTCGAACCTTGCAATCTGCATAACTCTTCTGCCTAGAGTGAGCTGAACGAAGCCTATCTTGAATGATCTTGACCTTGTCCAAGGCCTCCTGAACCAAATCCGTACCTAACAACCGAGCCTCCCTCGGCTCAAATCATTCAACCGGAGATCTTCACCTCCTACCATATAAAGACTTATGCAGTGCCATCTGAATGCTGGACTGATAACTATTGTTGTAAGCAAACTCCGCCAATGGCAAGAACTGATCCCAAAACCCTCCAAACTAACCCACACACACACGGAGCATATCCTCAGGACTCTGAATGGTGCACTCGGACTATCCGTCCGTCTGGGGGTGAAAGGTTGTGCTCAACTCCACCCGAGTACCTAGCTTCTGCTGCACGGCTCTCCAGAACCGCGATGTAAACTGAGTACCTCTGTCTGAA
Source organism: Nicotiana glauca (assembly GCA_026770625.1). Taxonomy (NCBI): domain Eukaryota; kingdom Viridiplantae; phylum Streptophyta; class Magnoliopsida; order Solanales; family Solanaceae; genus Nicotiana; species Nicotiana glauca. The sequence continues at coordinate 16,913 of MU715670.1, read as the reverse complement.
ATAATAGAAACTTGAATACCATGCAGACAGACGATCTCCCGGATATAATCTCCGCCAACCGCTCTGATGATAAGTGGTACACAGAGGAATGAAATGAGCGGACTTGGTCAGCCGGTCCACAATAACCCAAATGGCATCAAACTTTTTCAAGGTCCGTGGGAGTCCAGATACAAAATCTATGGTGATGCGCTCCCATTTCCACTCTGGAATCTCTATCTGCTGAAGCAACCCATCTGGTCGTTGGTGCTCATACTTCACCTGCTGGCAGTTGAGGCATCTAGACACATAACCAAATATATCTTTCTTCATCCGCCTCCACCAATAGTGTTGCTTCAAGTCCTGATACTTCTTCGCGGCACCCGGATGGATGGAATACCACAAACTATGGGCATCTACTAAAATCAACTCTCGAAGCTCATCAACATTGGGCACACAAATACGACCCTGCATCCTCAATACCCCTTCATCTACAATGGTCACATCTCTGGCATCACCGCGCTGGACATTGTCCCTAAGGACAAGCAAATGAAGGCCGTCATACTGCCACTCCCTGATACGGTAAAATAGGGAAGACCGGGAAACCACACAGGTTAGAATTTGACTAGGCTCCGAAAGATCCAATCTCACAAACTGGATGGCTAAGGCCTGAACATCCATCACCATAGGACTCTCTGAAGCTGGTAAATATGACAAGCTACCCAAACTCTCCGCCCAGCGTCCCAAGGCATCCATCACCACATTGGCCTTGCCTGGGTGATACAGAATAATACTATCATAATCCTTCAGCAACTCTAACCACCTCCTCTGACGCATAATTAGATCCTTTTGCTTGAAAAAGTGTTGCAAACTTCAGTGGTCAGTATAGATCTCACAAGGCACACCGTACAAATAATGACGCTAGATCTTCAAGGCATGAACAATAGCAGCTAACTCAAAGTCATGGATAGGGTAGTTCTTCTCATGTATCTTCAACTGTCTGGACGCGTAGGCAATCACCCTATTGTCCTGCATCATCACCGCTCCAAGGCCAACTCTCAAGGCATCACAATAGACAGTATAAGACCCTGAACCGATAGGTAACATCAAAATTAGGGCTGTAGTCAAAGCTATCTCAAGCTTTTGAAAGCTCAACTCACACTTCCCTGCACTGAAATGGGGCACCCTTTTGGGTCAATCTAGTCATAGGGGCTGCAATCAATGAAAATCCCTCCACAAATCGACGGTAGTAGGCCACCAAGCCAAGAAAACTGTGAATCTCTGAAGCTGAGGAGGGCCTAGGACAACTCTGCTCTGCCTCTACCTTCTTCGGATCCACCCGAATGCCCTCACTCGATACCACGTGGCCTAAGAATGCCACAGAACTCAACCAAAACTCGCATTTTGAGAACTTTGCATATAACTTCTTCTCTCTCAGGGTCTGAAGCACGATCCTCAAGTGCTGCTCATAATCTTCCAGACTCCGGGAATACACCATAACATCATCAATAAAAATAATAACAAACAAGTCGAGATATGGTCCGAATACACTGTGCATCAAATGCATAAAGGCTCCTGGGGAATTGGTTAGCCCAAATGACATAAAAAGGAACTCGTAATAGCTATACCGAGTCCTGAAGGCAGTCTTCAGGATATTTGGCTCCCGAATCTTTAACTGATGGTAACCTGAGCGCAAGTCAATCTTAAAAAACACATGTGCGCCTTGAAGCTGGTCTAACAGATCCTCAATACGAGGCAAAGGATAACGGTTCTTCATTGTATCCTTGTTCAACTGGCTATAATCGATACACATACGCATAGAACCATCTTGTTTCTTCACAAACAAGACCGGAGAACCCCAAGGTGAAACACTCGGGCGAATAAAGCCCTTATCAAGCAATTCCTGTAATTGATCCTTCAACTCCTTCAACTCAGGAGGAGTCATACGATACAGAGGAATGGAAATGGGCTACATGCCCGGCAACAGATCAATGCCAAAATTAATGTCTCTATTGGGCGACATGCCCGGGAGATCAGCTGGAAACTCATCGGGATAATACTGTACCACTGGGACTAAATCCATAGAAGGGGTATCAATACTGATATCTCTCACATAAGCTATAAACGCGGCACACCCCTTTTCAACCATACACTGAGCTTTAAGGAAAGAGATAAATCTACTAGGAGTGTGATCTAAAGTGCCACTCCACTCAACACGTGGAGTACTTGGCATAGCCAGTGTCACGGTCATGGTGCGATAATCAAGAATAGAAAAATGGGGCGACAACCAGTCCATGCCCAAAATAATGTCAAAATCAACCGTACCGAGTAACAATAAATCTGCTCTAGTCTCAAAACCACAAATAGTAACCAAACATGATCAATAAATATGGTACACAACAAGAGAATCCCCTACAGGAGTAGAAACATAAACGGGGGTTCTCAAAGAATCTCGAGGCACACCCAAATGCAAAGCAAAGTAAGAAGACACATAAGAATAAATAGAGCTCGGATCGAATAGAACTGATGCCTATCTGTGACAAACCAGTATAATACCTGTAATGATAAAATCGAAGGCAACAGCCTCAGTACAAGCAGGAATAGCATAATATCTGGCCCGGCCCCTCTCTCGAGGGCAACCTCTATCTCCCCGACCCTCGCCCCTAGCTGACTGGGCAGGTAGGGTAGCCGCTGGAGCTGTGATCATGGCCTGAAAACTCTACTGAGCAGGTTGTGGCTGATAAGTCTATGAAGATACACCCCTACCAAGTCTAGGGTAGTCCCTAACCATATGGCGTGTGTCACCACACTCAAAACAAGCTCTATGAGGACCCGGTGGCTGTGACTGACTAGGGCCAGGTCTGCTAGACTGACCTCTGGAAGCACCCCGCGCAGGAGGCGCGCTAGAAATTAAAGCTGCATAGTAAGTCTCCTAGGGTATAGGCGGAGCTTAGGCACTGTTGGCTACTGGAAAGCTGAATGCACAGGGTGAATCACAAAACCCCAACAATGTCGACCTGCTGCTGGGGTACGGGCACCAAAGTAGTGGCCTGACTCTCGAGACCTCTTGGCCTCTCTCTCCAATCGCTCCTTGGCAAGCATACCCTTGCTCCTCCTAGCAATGCTCACTACCTGCTGATAAGGAATGTCCATCTCCAACTCTCGATCCATGCTAGATCTGATGGGTGGGATAAGACCCTCCTCTTGCGGACTGTAGCAACCAAAGCCAGTGCATTCCTGGCCAACCTGGTATAATGGATAACATACACTGAAACGCTCATACCACCCTTGGGGCAAATTCTCAAACTCTGTGCGCCATACATCCCTAAGACTCTAGGGGACAAACTCTCTCATAAACATATCCGAGAACTGAGTCCAAGTCAGTGAAGCAGCCTCGACGGGACTGTCTATCTCATAAGTGCGCCACCAATCATAGTCGGCTCCACGAATAAAAAGCAGTAAAGGAAACCCCGCTGGACTCTACTATGCCCATAGTGCGAAGAATACGGTGGCACTCCTCTAGAAATTCCAAAGCGTCATCTGATGCTAATCCACTGAACGCTGGGGGATCATACTTCTTAAACCTCTCAAGTCTCCGCTGCTCGTCCTCTGAAGTAGTTGACCCATCCTCGGGCTGAACTGGCACTGCAGGCGGTGCGGGAATTATCTCGGGAACCTGCTCAACCTGCACTCGCAGCTCAGGAGTGCGGGCGGTGGGAGTCTGTGCTCCTCCCCCGGCCTGGGATGTGGCTGCAACAAGGGGAAGCAATCCTGCCTAAGCCAAGGTGGTGTACATACTCATGAACTGAGCCAAAGTCTCCTGGAGAGAAGGAGTAGTAGTGGCAGTAGTAGGCATGCCAGGTGCCTGGGCTCCGGCTGGATCTACTGGTGGTGCCTCGGCGGCAGCTCGCACAGGTGATCTGGATGCACCACGTGCGTGTCCTCGACCTCTACCCCAGCCCTGGCCTCTAACGGGTGCAGTAGGGAGCGTGGTTGCCTGATCATCTCGAGTAGCACGTGTCCTCACCACCTGTGAGAGAATAAAAATAGAAGTTTAGAATTGATGTCCAAAATACTGCACGACATGGAAATCAAACGAAAGAAGATTTTTCTTAAACATTTGCATAGCCTTTCGTAGATAAGTACAGATGTCTCAGTACCGATCAGCGAGACTCTAATAAACCGGCATATGTTTCGTGACTCCTATGAACCTAGAACTCTGATACCAACTTGTCACGACCCCAGTTCACCGTCCGTGAACATGTCATGATGGCACCTAGTCCCTACCACTAGGTAATCCTAACAATGCGAAAATAATATAACTTGCGAAAACAATTGATTTAAACTAAGCGAAATAGGAGGAAATTGTATATAAGTGTCACTTGGCATAAACAACTCAAACGCGGAAGTCTACAATATCAACCCAAAACCCGAAAACTCACGGGGAAGCACATGCTAATAGAAATGTAATACACTGCTCTAAACTCCAGAAAAAAAGTCTACATCAAAGTACAAAAGAAGTCTAAACGCTACATGATAGAGTAAGATGGAGACTCTTCGGTCTGCGGACGCTGCAGATGTACCTCGAAGAATCTGTAGCTCTCCCTGTCTCAAGGATAGTGCGCCTGAGTGAGGGTAGCTGGATCTGCACATGAAATACATGCACAGGAAGGGCATGAGTACACCACATCGGTACTCAGTAAGTGCCAAGCCTAACCTCGGTTGGGTAGTGACGAGGAAGGTTAGGGCCCTACTGAGATCAAATATAATATTAAACCTTGTAACAACATAAAAATAAACAGAACTAAGTAAATAAAATTATGAAGTAAGCTAAGTTATACGAAGCAACAACGACACACAGAGAATAAGGTAAACACATAGTGAAACAGATCAATATCAGTACCAATAACGAGGATCTCCCAGGATACCGTCCTGTAGTCCATTTGATCAACTGTCCGAGGAGCTCCTAGGAAACCGTCCCGTAGTCCATCATATGAGAATATCCGAAGGATCTCCCGGGATACCGTCCCGTAGTCCAACTATCAATGTGTGGGGGGATCTACCGGGAATCTAACTCATAGTCCCAAAGTAAAAGTGCAGGGGGATCTACCGGAAATCTAACCCGTAGTCCCAAAGTAAACAAATATGGGGAAGCTACCGGAATCCCACATTCGTAGTCCCAATGTAAATGCGCAACCACAACCAGAAGATATTCATAAATGAAGTACGAAAATACAAACCACGGGTAATACTAGCCTAACATGATCCACGTAGTACAGTTAAGGCAACTTAAGCTAATAGGCAATTTAAATCAACCAGCATACTTTTCTAATCTAACACAGGTTATAATTGCAAGTAGAATAAGGCAAATTCGAAAGAAACTCGGTCTCACTATCTTAAGCAAAAATCGGGATTTCAACAATTAGCTCAAGTACGCGTTCATCACCTTATGTACAAGGCATTCAATTACCAAATATCGTATCCTAAGAGGAAAAAGGTCCCCCACACAAGGTTAGACAAGCCACTTATCTCAACCGGCTCCAAAAATCAACTTGAAATCACTCTTTTGCCACGAGTATCCAACTCCAAATGGCCCAAATCTATTCATTTTAATTACATATCGTAAATAACATCTCAAGCAACTAATTCTACTATTTAATTTAAAGCTAAGACACAAATTTAGGTAAATGACCAAAATGCCCCTCAGACCAACGTGGTCAAAACCCGAGGTTTGAACCAAAACCGATTACCCATTCCCCCAAGAACCCAAATATATGATTGGTTCTAAAACCGGACCTCAAATTGAGATCCAAATCCCCAATTTTAGAAAAAACCTAGGTTCTACCCCAAACCCCCAATTTCACCCATGAATTTCATTGATTTTAAGTGGAAAACATGTTAAATGATGTAAATGATTGAAGGAATTAAGTAAAAATCGACTTACAAATGATTTGGAAGAAGTTTTGTCCTTGAAAAATCGCCTATGGGGTTTGGGTCTTGAAAGAATGGTGAAAAATGATGGAAAATCGACTAAGTATAAAAATTGTTGGGTCTGTGATGTGGCAAACTCCGACCAAATGTGGGAAATGCGAAGCTGGGTTCGTATTTGTGAACCCTTACTAATTTACAGTTTTCGCATTTGCGAACATAAGATCGCATTTGCGATCAGCCTCAATTCGCATTTGCGAGCACAAGGATCGCATTTGCGATAAGTGCCCAGAAATCCCTTGTTCGCATTTGCGAGAAATTGGATTGCATTTGCGATCATATGCCCAGGTCCAAGGCTTCGCAATTGCGACTCAAAGCTCGCATTTGCGAGCTCGCAATTGCGAGGCTCATCTTCAGAAATGCGAAGATCACAAAAGCAAAAATACCAGATTTTTTTCAAGTTCAAAAATGCAATCCGACACCGATCCAAAACTCACCCGAGCCCTCGGGGCTCCAAACCAAATATGCACACAACCTTAAAAACATCCTACGGACTTATCTATGTGATCAAATTGCCAAAATAACGTCATAAACATCGAATCAAGCCTCAAAACTCATAATTTCTTCTAATTTTTTATAAAACATCAAATTCCCATTTTGAGTCCGAAACACGTCAAACGACGTCTGTTTTCAACCAAATTTTACAGAAAGTGCTTAAATCATATATACAACTTGTACCTAGTGTTGGAAATAAAATACGGGCCCGATACCATAGTCTTTTAATTAAATTTCATTTCCAATTTCCTTAATTATTCCCAGCTCACATAAAAATTCATTTCTCGGACTTGGGACCTCGAAATTCGATTCCGGGCATATGCCCAAGCCCATATTTTCCTATGAACCCTTCGGGACTGTCAAATCATGGGTCCGGGTCCGGGTCCGTTTACCCCAAATGTTGACCGAAGTCAAAGTTATTCAACTTAATATCAAAATTTAGCATTTTTCTCACATAATTCATATCTAAGCCTTCCGGCTACGCGTTCGGACTGTGCACACAAATCGAGATAACCCCAAATGGGGTTTTCAAGGCCTCAAAAGTACAGGATGGGTAAGAAAACAAGTGATGACCCCTTTGGATCGTCGCATGAACTACAGAAATCGTGATTGAGAACATTGCAGAATCACTCTTAATATCAAAGATACATGAGAGATAGTACAACAACCATATTTTATAACGGTTCTATGATAAAGCGAGTGAGAAGATTACCAACCTCATAAGAAGTCAGTATGGAGCTCCCAACGGATTGTGTATGCACCAGGGATGCACGTATTATAGTAGACCTTCAAGTTGTGGATGTGAATTCCACCTATGTGGAAGGGTGGTTATGAAAGAGACAGAAAATATGATGCTAGCTTTAAAGGTAAGTATAGTAAATATGAAGAAAGTACAAGGTACTCAAGTGCAGAAGGTTGCGAATAGTCCAAACTTCAAATAGAGGGTTAGAAGCATTGTGATTTAGTATCCACAAATGATAGTTGTGTCGTCGGTGGCATATCTTCTAGCCTATGGTTTCTAGGTATCAAGAGTTCTAGTTAAGAGAGTAAAGAAGAGTTAGAGACTACGTGATGTCTCACTTGAGATTCCAGAATAACACAAGGAAATCTTTGGTGCTATCAAGTTAAAGGATAAGAAAATGTAAGTGAGAAAGTAAAAAGAATAGGTAAGTCCTCGGGATTAAACCCATCAAAATAATAGAGTTGATGGTTTTCGTAAGTTATAAAAAGCTCCGTACACCTTAACGACTTGGAGGAGTTTAAAACTAGGAGCATTTAGAAAAGAGGAATGCTACCCTGGTAGTAGAATAAGGGTGTAAATATGGTAAATGATAAGAGGATGACATTTAGGCCTTCGATTGAGTAATGATTCAAAGAGAAGTCATTTCATGGGATTAGAATACCCCCATAAGATGAGTCAGATAGATGCTATGAAATATGGTTATTGAAGATTAGTATCAACCCTAGGTGGATCAGTCAAACAGAACCAGATGTTCTTCGATGAGACGTGAGCCCTAACGACAATTTATTACGTACGAGGTTTCAAGTTATTAGTGGTAGATTATAGATCAATATTAAGGTGAATCAACGATAGGCGGATAAAAGTTTTAAAGTATGAGATGAGATTAGGTTGTCATTCTTAAGAGGAATTTTAATGAGGAAGAACTAAAGGACTAATATTTATACATATAGGATAAGCAACGAGAGAGTAACCTGGAGTTGGGTAGAAAACCTCGGTAATAATAAAATGAAGTAAGTGTTATGGTATAGTATAACCTACCTAGATGTAGTGTATATATACAAGGATACAAAACAAGATATAGAAACAGTCGTAAGTTCGACAAAGTACCAAGCAAAGAACTTCAATACACCTATAGATTCCTAGAGGGACATCTTGTCATAGTTATGCATATGTTCACAGAGTAAGTCCTAGAGATTAGCTAAAAGTTGGAGAACAAGAGAGAAGAGTCACATAGGCACACATATAAGTACATAGTCATACATGCTGCATGACATAAGGTAGCAACAGATATGGGATTGGAGGAATTTTGATCACAAGTCGTGGTGTGAGAAAGAGGCCTAAAGGGGGGAATGCCCTAGCATTTGGATTTATTCACAGAATAGTTACCTAGATGGAAAAGACAGTAGTAAATTATTTGTAAGAGCTATAGGTATGAGACTGATAAGCGCATTAGTCAATATTCGAGGACGAATGTTCCAAATGGGGGAATGATGTTACACCCCATGTTTTTATATGTAAGAGTACGTCGTAAGTCAATTGATGTAAGCTTAAAAATAAAATTATCATTGAAAAGTTTACAAAGTTAGTTAATCATGTTAACATGGAGGTTACAAATATTTAATATCATGAGTACCAAGCACCAAGAGGGTTTGAAGGCTTAGAAGCTAAACTAATTGAAGAAAATAAGTTTCGTCGAAAACCAACTAGTTGAGAATGTTATAACATATACTTTTGGGGTGAGACTAGGGTGCTTAAAATTATAAGGATATTATGTTATGAGTTATTTTAGTTGTATTATAGTAGTGTGTTATGTCTTGAAGTCAAGAGAGTTGTGGAACAAAAGTTGGAAAAGGTCATCACAAGTTACATTCATAAATGTGTTGAAACTTAGGTCAAATATAGCTAAGCTTTTCTACCAATATACTTAGAATTACGGGATTATCTACCTACCAAATTGATGATCTACAAGTCTAGTTTCTAAAGTATTAAATAGTTCATTCATATGACATCTGAGTAGACATATATACGCATTTTTGCGAGACCGCGTAAGCAGCTTCCATGGGACCCACTTAGGCGGTGGACGACCCTTGAACATTTTAAAGGGCTTGGATAGCTTATTTTTTGTCATTTTCGACCAAGGACAGTTCCCAAACTCTCTCAACACCTATATAACAGTTCTCAAGGGTTTCAAGTTGAACCCGAGGGTGTTTTACCTAAACCTAACCTCAAAGGTTAGCCTAAGTGAAGAAGAGTGTCTCTATGGTGTTGTGATGTGATTTAGGGTGCTCGTAAGCTAAGGAAAGCTTTGGTTCGAGTTTTTTTAAGATTATTTAAGGTATGTATAACACTCTATTTCTTGGGATTAATATTATCTATGTGTTGGTTAAGTTATTTGGATGAAGAATTGCAAGATATAACTTGAAGTTGTATAAGAAATTGTTGTCTCTTATTGGACTATTTTGGAGTTGTGTATATGAGTTCATATGGATGGGAATTGTGGGGACTAGCTTGGTTATAATGTTCTTATTGTTGTTATTCTTTTCAATATGTTGAGTATGTTGATGATGTTGTAAATAGGAGAAGAAGCAACCACATAATACCTAGAAGTTGTTCATGTCATTGTTTTATCTTGCGGGGTTGTTTGATGTTACTTTTATGATGGCTATAGGGTTGGAATGTCATGTTCAATA
>MU715668.1:78162-113659 GCA_026770625.1 Nicotiana glauca | reverse complement strand
TATCCCTTCCCGGGGTGTAATATTAATAAGCGGTACAATAATAGTAAAAAGAAAAAGAAAAAGGAGGTGTGACACGTGTCGTAAGACGTAATATTCCCTCTATAAGATTTATTCGCATTGGGTTGTACCTCCTTACTAGTAGCTTTGGCTTCACCAGTAGTTCCCCTTTTCTATTTTAGTTGAGGGCTCTTTATTCTTTCTTTTCATGCCATCATCAATTTTCAGCTCCTTCACAATGCGGTTCTTCAAGTAGAACTTTGCATCGGCAAAGTGTGACTCAGCCTCGGTGAATGGCTCATCATCAACAACTACCGCCTTCTCGACTTCACCCTCGTAGTATTTTAAAATTGATGGTAGTTAGATGGAACTACTTTATTCTCATGTATCCAAGGCCTCCCAAGCAAAACATTGTATGAAGTCTTCGTGTCGATCACATGCAGCCATGTACTTGATTCCATATCTTCAATAGTGATTCCAGGCCTGATCGCGCATATGGCTCTTTCCCCCCCCTTGGTTGAATCCTTGGATAATCACACGACTTTTTGAGAGTTTATTCATGGGAATACCAAGTTCTTTCACAGTGTGGATTGGCAAAATGCTCACTGAGGATCCTCCATCAACCAGAATACGATTTACCCATTCATCATGCATATAGCCAACCAGGTACAATGGGCAGTTATGAGGAGTGTCACCTAGCAAAAATCGTCACTTATGAACGTGAGCTTTTCCTCAAAAGTATTAAATTCTTGAGGAGTGGACTCGATGGGCTTTTTCAAAGATGGTGCCAATGGTAGGTCATCAATCTTTTCTTCCCTTTTGTCAGCATGGCAACAAGAGGCATCAATGTCCTCATGGGAAATCTTCGTGCGAAACCAACTTGGTAAAAACTCCTCCAAGGTCACTAGATTTCATGGCTTTTGAGAATGGTGCATCTCCACTTTTGATTTCTTCAAATGCCTAACTGGATTCCATCTTCTTAGTCTTTTCACCATCATTTTCCTTATTGGTTGTTCTATTGATTCCTTTCGTGGGCTCCTTTTGTGGTGCCTACGACGAGTTACCAATGTCTAACCTTCATCATCATCAAGTTGATTGACTTCGGGTTTGACGCTCTCCAGTAATTCTTCGTCTTTACTTTCTTTAAAATCACATAATTCATCCGGACTGAATGAGCCAAAGGTGATAGAGACTTGGTTTGCGCTTTCTTTCTCATCTTCAAGCATGATCTTCTTTTCGCGACCCAAGTCAATGACTTTGTCCTTGAAGACAAAGCACTTCTCCAGATGGTGGCTTACAAGTCGGTGATATTTGCAGTAGTTTGGGTCATTTATTTTCCCAGCTTCATTTGATCGCTTTATCTACAGAAGCTCAATGAGATTTAACTCGAGGATTTCTTCGAAAATGGCTAGCACATCAGAATCCAGAAATGGGTACTCTTTCTCTTGCATTTCTTTTAGAGTCAACTTTCCACTCGGCTTATCGTGAAAAGAAATGGATTTTATACTCTGCTTCTTGCTCACCTTCGTCGTGAACTTCGTAGATAACGTGTTGACATTCATAACTTCTTTGCTTTCAGACTTGGGTACAAACTTGCCTCACTTCCTGATTTCTTGCTTGTCATTCCCTTTACGAGGTTCGTAGATGGGTAGCCTTTCATTTCCAGCGGAGGCCATGCTCAATTCCATGTCATGGGCACGATTTACAAGTTCTTCAAACATGCCATGCTTGATACCTTGCAAGATGTTGTGCAATCCCCAATGCATGCCTTGGATGCACATCTCTATGCCTGAAGCTTCACTAAGCCTGTCTTTGCAGTTGAGGCTTGCATTCATCCACCGATTGATAAAGTCGATAACTGGTTCCCTCTTTCGTTGATGAGTATTTGTAAGTTCTATCATACTCACAGTACGTTCGTACTATAAAAGCGATTGAGGAACTCTTGCTCTAGTTGATCCCAACTATCGATAGATCCAGCCTCGAGGTCTGTGTACCAGTCAAAAGCATTTCCTTTTAGCAAGCGGACAAACTGCTTGATGAGGTAATCTCCATAAGTCCAGCATTGTTGCACGTCTCCACGAAGTGCGCAACATGTTGTTTTAGGTTACCTTACCATCAAACTGTTGAAACTTTCGATGTAGATAGCCAGCAGGCATCTTCAACATATCGACCCTTACAGTGTACGACTTTGCATATGTAAGGGAGGATTTGGCAGCAACTTCATATTTGTTCTTAGTGGTTCCTTCAATGAACTCCTTCAATTAATCGATTGGAATCATTCCTTCAGATGAGACAGGTATAGCCTTAGTGGATGTTGCTTGTCTTGGGAGAGAGTCACTCTCTAGAACCTCTGTGTCACGACCCAATTCCCAAACCCGATCGTGATGACGCCTCTCGTGAAGACAAGGCCAGCCAACAGAACATCAATACTCTTTTAATAGTTATTTAGCATAATAAGTCTGAATCATAGATAATATAATCATAAGTGCGGAATAAATGTGATAAAACAGGGAAACCATCCCGACTCAGCCCAAAATCGGGGTGTCACAAGCCACGAGCATCTATAAGAATGAAATCCCCACTTTACAGTCTAGAAATACACTGGGTAATACTAATGAATCACATAAAAGGACCGTGGTACTGCGAACGCTGGTAGTCACCTCGCTAAACCTCTACAACTCTGCCTCTACGCGGCCACTACCTTCTATCGGGTGAATAAATACCTGCAACTGCACGCGAGGTGCAGAGAGTAAAGTGACTACTCCAACTCAGTGAATAATAAAGGTAAATAATAACTGAGCAGCAACAAATCACGAAAAGCAACCAACATGATGTATAGAAGCCGGGTTCAATTTTTTGAGAAATACAGTGAAATCTGTGAAATCTTTAGAAATACCTTGGCTCAGTTCAAATCTCTTTTGAAAACGATCTTTTCAGTACTTATAAAAAATGATTTCAAAATAGTTAGTGCTGATAGGCACAGAAAATTCACCCCTCGGGCATAAATACTACAGTATAACAGGTAAGAAGGCAAATAAGTATGCAAGATGAGCACATAAAAGTTCGCCCCTCGGGCATAGCTCAAAACAGTACCAGCCCCTCGGGCTCAATATCAATTTCTCAGAACAGTACCAGCCCCTCGGGCTCAGTATCACATCACTCAGAACAGAATCAGCCCCTCGGGCTCAGTATCAGTCACACAGCACAACATCAGCCCCTCGGGCTCACTCTCAGATCACATGGGTACTCGCGCTCACTGTGGGTGTGCAGACTCCGGAGGGGCTCCTACAACCCAAGCACTATCAATAAGGCCTGAAAGCCTGAACATATCAATATGAGGCCTGAAAGCCTGCTCATAATACACTCGAGGCCTGAAAGCCTGAACATATCAATATGAGGCCTGAAAGCCTGCTCATAATACACTCGAGGCCTGAAAGCCTCCTCACATATCACTTGAGTCCTGAAAGGCTCCTCACAATACACTCGAGACCTGAAAGCCTCCTCACAATACACTCGAGGCCTGAAAGCCTCCTCACATCACTCAACATATCCTCACATATGGCCCTCGGCCTCAATCAGTCCAAAAATAATCATAAGCCCTGCGGGCATTAATAAAACAAAAATGCCCAGCTCAAGCAACGGTTCAATATCAGTTAAAAACTCAAAAATGAGTAAAAATATAGCTGAGTTCATGAAACAGTGTAATTCAAATGGACTGAGTTCAAATAATATTTCAAATAGTGAGGAAAATAGTGATGATATCTCACAAGGAGTTCAAACAGTCGGCAATAATCCCCAAGTATGGCAATAGGCCCAAGTCAAAGTGAAAAACAACAAGTCATAGTGAAATACGCGGTAAAATCAACAACCGGGGCGGACCAAGTCACAATCCCCAATGGTGCTCTACCCCACGCTCTCTATCCGGCATGCGAGTCACCTCAATATAGCACTATGGGTGCAAATTCGGGGTTTAAACCCTCAGGATATCATTTATAATCATTACTCACCTCGAACCGGTAAAATCTCTAGCTCACGATGCCTTTGCCCCTCAAACCGGCCTCCACGTGCGTCGAATCTATCCAACATCAGAGCGTATACTTCACAATATGCCAATGGGACAATACCCAATAAAAAACAATCGAAAAATAGCAAAAATCTCAAAATTAGCAAAATTCAAGCCCCGGGCCCACTTATCAAAAAATTATAAAATTCACATCACCGGACTCTTTATCTCGCCACGAGTCTATACATGTCAAATTTACCAAAATCCGAGCTCAAATGGTCCCTCAAATCCCAAATTTACATTCTCTTAATTTCAAGCCCTAACCTCCATTTTAAACCTCAAATTCCTTGATTTTTTTCACTCTTGATTCATGTAATAACACATTAGATTTACGTTTTAGGCTTAGAATTCCTTACCTCAATGAAGTCTTGATTCCCTCTCCCAAATCGCACAAAAACCCCCAAGTCCGAAGTGAAAATGTTGAGTTATTTCAAAAATTCACGAAGATGAAATTAATACCCTCTGAACAACAGTTTTCGCTTCTGCGATACCTTTGTCGCTTCTGCGACACCGCTTTTGCGGTTCTTTATCCGCTTCTGCGGTTCTTCGATTTTTACCCAGGACCGCTTCTGCGGTCAACCACTCGCAAATGCGAGACCGCTTCTACGGTCCGCATGTCCGCTTTTACGGAACCTCCCAAGCCTCCACCTTTCGCTTCTGCGGAACCGCTTTTGCGGTCCATTTCCGCAGAAGCGGAAATACCAGCTAGCAGATCCTTCAGCAAATCCTTAAACTCCAAATTTCATCCCGTTAGCTATCCAAAATCACCCCGAGGCCCCCGGGACCTCAACCAAAAGTACTAACACACCTCAATACATTATTCAAACTTGCTCCAATCATCAAAACACCTCAACTAACACCAAAATCATCGAATTACACCAGATTCAAGCCTAAGTTTCTTAAAAACTTCCGAAACACGTATTTGATCAAAAACCCGACCAAAACAGCTCCGAATGATCTGAAATCTTGCATGCACATCCAAAATTACCTAACGAAACTATTGCAACTCTCAGAATCCCATTCCGACCCTCGGATCAAAATCTCACCCATCAACCGATATTCGCCAAAATACTAACTTTGCCAATTCAAGCCTAATTCTACACTGGACCTCCAAAATAAATTCCGATCGCACCCCTAAGTCACAAATTATCCCCCGAAGCTAACCGAATCATCGGAAATCACATCCGAGGCCTCTAACTCAATAGTCAACATCCGGTTGACTTTTCCAAAATAAGCCTTCCTTAAAGAGACTAAGTGTCTCATTTCCATCTAAACCAATCTAGTTCGACTCGATCACCTCAAATACCAACAATGAAGCATAGCGAAACATAAGATGAGGGAAACGGGGCGGTAACTCACGTGACGACGGGCCGGGTCGTCACATCCTCCCCAACTTAAACCAACGCTCATCCTCGAGCATACCCAGAGTTGTCCTAGAAGCCAACCAACAACTGAATAACCTTACCAAGCATATACTCGGGGTGATCCCACGTCACCCTATCTCATATAGGTCCGATAACACGACATAGCTGAAATTACCCAATCCAGTCTAGCCCATAAATCATAGAACTACCTTTTCACTTCTGAAACCATCAATACGATCAAAACCTCACACCTATACTTTGAATAGTCCCGAACCAGGTGTAATAACCCATACTTGCAACCTCAGGTGAAATCATATGATATACCACATAATCCAAGCACTTGAAATGATAACTTCTATTCACAGTAGTTACCCACAACAACCAAATATCGATAGAAAACCTCTTATTTAGCTAAAGTCTCATTACAACACTTTCATATACTGCCAACGATAAATGAAACACGCAGCAAACCGTAACCATTTCTCAGATCAACCATTCATGAAGCCACTCCCCTTTTGACTAATACCACAACAGATTTCTGAGCCGAACCTCGATATTATCCTTCCAACAAGCTGAAATCAAATCTGTTCGTATTCATTAATGACTCCAACGATCACCTTGAATCCAACACACCACTCTGGTGATATGACACCTCAACACAGGCCTAAGCCGTAACTTGCATAATACACGCACCAATGAGGAATGGTCTTAACATACTCAATTTACGACAAATGACTCAAACGAAAGAGTTATACCTCAAGCTCATCAATACCATTAAAACACAAGGCTGAGACCCCGTCTCACATCATAGAAACATAACACCTGAATCTACCCCGAAAGGTCATATCTCCACGTGGCCTCGCCACAATGCGCGATCCTATCCGAACACTGTTACACATGAACCACCTCAAGCCACTATGCTCCAAATCGGTAGCCACGCACCATTTGATGTCTAAAACCAAAGCAATTTATTACACCCACGGTGAAACAAATAACATACAACACGCAACCCAATAGGTGATAACCAACACTCCATTCACCGAGCAACATCCAATTACTCTTCCCGCTCGACTTTCTCTATGAATTCCCAATAGAACCGCACCACATGTGCCCATATCCAACAAATCGTAATATCTCATGGCACCAAAAAGCAACTCATAGATCTCCGTAGATCACTAACAAGTTTAATAACGATCGAATCGGCCTATCCCTCAATGATACAACTCGGGGCCACCCAAGCCAACTCAAGCTAAACACGTAGCCACATCGGCCTACCAACGAACTCACTACCAAGAAGCCTGAAGCTGCTCCTTCCACTACTATAACTCCTGCCGGAGCCGTACGATACAGTACCCAACACCAAAAAAATACCGAAATCCACAATCTCGCTCGGTGACATGCCCGGCCACAAGAAACACATCCAAAAAAGTCCCTCAATATCGGAACTGAATCAATGGTAGAAACCTCTGCACTGACATCCGCCACGAAGGCCCAATTAAGAAAAGCAATCCTTCGCAGCCGTCCGCTGGTCTTTGGAATACAAACCACTCTGCTATAACATAATTTGATATACCTCGCCTCGCAACCTCTGGCATTTACCGACATAGCCCATAGCACAATAGTCTAGAATAACCCAACCCTGAGACAACCAGTATACACCCCAATATCATATCCAAAATCTAATATACCAAGCAAAGAAAGATCCACTCGGGCCTCCAAATCCCAATAGCCGCTAAACGGTATCGATACACACGATCCACAACCACTGTATAGCCTGAGCATGAGAACTCCCAGTCTCCAACTCTGTATAGCACATGAATCACCATACCTGATCCCAAATTCTACCGTATGAATACATATCACACCTCAAGTACCCATTCATTCCATGAAAGATATTATGAAATTCCCCCGGTGCCATCACAAAAACTCAGATCTCAGCAGTTGATCTAACAAGACAGCACCGTAGTACTACCAATATATCATCAGTCTACTCACATTACCCTTCTTATGAGACATATACTCTCGTGAAATCACTTCCAATTAGCAGTACCATTTCCTTGATTACCTGAGGCTACCCGTTGCCTAAGAATTTTATGAACTTCTTTTCAGAACTGAACTGTAACTCATCTAGTCAAGAACTTCCACTGATCCCATTTGGAAGAAAATAATTACACATCTCATGCTTCGCATGCCCATAGAAAGATATATACATCTCCCAAATCACGGTAAAACCCAACAAGGACTCTCTCCCCCAATTCTATGTGCACAAGCTAAAATGCCAGGACTGAATCCTTCTACCCAAACCAAGCTAAGCAAGCAGTCACAGTTCAAGAGCTTTGCTACACAATATCTATAACGGCTCATTACCTCGAACACATACGAAGAATTAATCATATCCTTACCATACTGATTCGGCTTACTATCGAGATATTCCATCTATCTAATTTCCCTCCTAATTCATCATCAACTTGATATTCCCTCTTGCTGTAGCACCACAGTTCCTCAACTTAGGCTCACTACACGGGACCCAAGCACAAGACCACACTGTCTAAGACCCATAAGCCACTGAATACTCTCTCAAATTTTCCCAGAAACACCACAAGTCTTGACATTTTCCAATGAAAACACAGTCTCTAACCACATACACAACCTTAAAACACCTGATCGTTACATGTAAAATCTTGAACACAGTAGAATCATTCTCGAAAGTCATTCACTCTTATTCAAGCTGCAAATTACTTGACATGATGGACAGAACCACCCGTGCCTCACTGGCACTCCGATACCCCAAAATGATATCTTCATCCCAATACAATCAAGAAACTTCCTGCTCTATATGCCGAGCATCCTATGCCAATAACACTCTAGACATTCCGTGATTCTCCTACTCTATAAAGCATAATATGACCACTGTCGCAAATTTTAGCTTCACTCGTGCCATTCTCGGCTCAATTCCCACGACCGGAACGGATTTACCAGCATGTCTCAAACAGGAACCAACATAACACATGGCCGTGCCATCAGTTAATCAACAACAACCTCCCCAACTTGGCTCGAAGCCATATATCAGGACACACTCAATTACCCATAACACTTTTACCCTAATGATGCCATAATACCATAGTGAAATTAAACTCAAATCATTTACAAGCTCGTGCAAATACAGATCATCTAGTATTGTAATCCTCTGCACTTCTCACATCCATCTCTACATCAGTTGAGTCCACTCTCTTAAGCGACCCGAATTGTCGAATTTCAACACGTACTACTCAATTACACATGAGATATTCTAACATACACATAAGGATTATAACATTTAAGAACACTTCGCAGGAGATAACCCACCTGCTTCGCCTCAATTTAGTACTTCAGCATACCTTCCACCATCATATACGTTACACAATCATTAGTCTTCCTTGGTCTAAACTCATACCGTCGCATGAAATGCACTACACTCTCCAACTAAGAGACACGAAAATATTCTTCACGCGCCCATAACTCGGGCTACACATCAAATCACAATAGAAATCGAACACTTAACATTTCCTCTATTAGCCAGTAGACTTCTTCGTCACTACCAAGTCATATAGATACATCTCGTAGTACTAACATACTCATCACATGAACACCAAACTGCCATTCCGTCTAATAGGGACAATACCAAACATATAAGTTCAGAACACCTACTCATACAATCAGCACCTCGGTGCTCAAGCCATAGGCAAAGATCTGGCCTCAAGTCCTCCAGACTGGCCCAACAACAAACTTATGGAGATCATATCTCTCCCCTTGATCGGGGAATCACAAGCCATCAAGGCGCATATAATACTAAGCGCTTAAGTGCGCACACAGTCGTGTGGAAGGAATTTCAAGAGTTACATCTCAAGCTGAATTAAGTACGCACGATAAGAATTTCAAGAAAGTGAAGTTTTCCTAAAGGTTCCACAGCCTCTCGAGGATAAATACAGACGTCTCTGTACCGATTCGCGAGACTCTACTAAACCTGGTCATGAGTCGTGAGACCTAGTAACCTAGGCTCTAATACTAACTTGTCACGACCCAATTCCCAAACCCGGTCGTGATGGCGCCTCTCGTGAAGACAAGGCCAGCCAATAGAACATCAATACCTCTTTTAACAGTTATTTAGCATAATAAATCTGAATCATAGATAATATAATCACAAGTGCAGAATAAATATGATAAAATAAGGAAACCATCCCGACGCAGCCCGGAATCGAGGTGTCATAAGCCACGAGCATCTATAAGAATGAAATCCCCACTTTACAGTCTAGAAATATACTGGGTAATACTAATGAATAACATAAAAGGACTGTGGTGCTGCGAACACTGGCAGTCACCTCGCTAAACCTCTACAACTCTGCCTCCACGCGGCCATTACCCGCTACCGGGTGAATAAATACCTGCAGCTGCACGCAAGGTGCAAGGAGTAAAGTGAGTACCCCAACTCAGTGAGTAATAAAGGTAAATAATAACTGAGCAGCAAGAAATCACATAAAGCAACCAACATGCTGTATAGAAGCCGGGTACAATTTTCTGAGAAATACAGCGAAATCTGTGAAATCTTTAGAAATACCTTGGCTCAGTTCAAATCTCTTTTGAAAATGATCTTTTCAGTACTTACAAAAAAATGATTTCAAAACAGTTAGTGCTGATAGGCACAGAAAATTCGCCCCTCGGTCATAAATACTACAGTATAACATGTAAGAAGGAAAATAAGTATGCAAGATGAACACATAAAAGTTCGCCCCTCGGGCATAGCTGAAAATAGTACCAGCCCCTCGGGCTCAATATCAATTTCTCAAAATAGTACCAGCCTCTCAGGCTCAGTATCACATCACTTAGAACAGAATCATCCCCTCGGGCTCAGTATCAGTCACACAGCACAACATCAGCCCCTCGAGCTCACTCTCAAATCACATGGGTACCCGCGCTCACTGTGGGTGTGCAGACTCCGGAGGGGTTCCTATAGCCCAAGCGCTATGAATAAGGCCTGAAAGCCTGAACATATCAATATGAGCCTAAAAGCCTGCTTATAATACACTCGAGGCCTGAAAAGCATCCTCACATATCACTCGAGGCCTGAAAGCCTCCTCACAATACACTCGAGGCCTAAAAGTTTCCTCATAATACACTCGAGGCCTGAAAGCCTCCTCTCAATACACTCAAGGCCTGAAAGCCTCCTCACAATATGCTCGAGGCCTGAAAGCCTCCTCATAATACGCTCGAGGCCTGAAAGCCTCCTTACATCACTCAACATATCCTCACATATGGACTTCGGCCTCAATCAGTCCAAAAATAATCATAAGCCCCTCGGGCATTAGTAAAACAAAAATGCTCAGCTCAAACAATGGTTCAATATCAGTTAAAAACTCAAAAATGAGTAAAAATATAGCTGAGTTCATGAAACCGTGTAATTCAAATGGACCGAGTTCAAATAATATTTCAAATAGTGAGGAAAACAATGATGATAGCTCACAAGGAGTTCAAACTGTCGTCAATAAGCCCCAATTATGGAAATAGGCCCAAGTCAAAGTGAAAAACAACAAGTCATAGTGAAATACGCGGTAAAATCAACAACCGGGGTGGGCCAAGTCACAATACCCAACGGTTCTCTACCCCACGCTCTATATCCTGCATGCAAGTCACCTCAATATAGCACTATGGGTGCAAATCTGGGGTTTCAACCCTCAGGATATCATTTTCAATCATTACTCACCTCGAACCGGTGAAATCTCTAGCTCGCGACACCTTTGCCCCTCAAACCGGCCTCCGCGTGCGTCGAATCTATCCAACATCAGAGCGAATACTTCACAATATGCTAATGGGACAATACCCAATCAAAAACAATCGAAAAATAGCAAAAATCTCAAAACTAGCAAAACCCGAGCCCCTGGCCCACTTCTCGAAAAATTATAAAATTCACATCACTGGACTCTTTATCTCGCCACGAGTCTATACATATCAAATTTACCAAAATCCGAGCTCAAATGCTCCCTCAAATCCAAAATTTACATTGTCTTAAGTTTAAGCCCTAACCTCCATTTTTGTGATGACCCGACCCGTCGTCTCATGTATTTCCATCCTGTTTTCCCCATTATATGCTTCTTCATGTTTCAAAATATGTACTTGGTTAATTTGAGATGATTCGGATCGAGTTTGGTAGGAAATAGGATAATTAGTCTCTTTAAGGAAGAATTAGTTTGAAAAAAGTCAACCGGATGTTGACTTGTGAGTTAGAGGGCTTAGAATTGAATTCTGATGATTCGGTTAGTTTCGAGGGATAATTTATGGCTTACGAGCGCAATCAGACGTAATTTTAGAGGTCCAGTGAAGAAGTTAGCCTATTTTGGCGAATTTAGTATTTTGGCGATTTCCGGTTTATAGGTGAAATTTTGATCAGGGAATCGGAATGGAGTTCCGAGAGTTTCAGTAGCTTCATTAGATGATTTTGGACTTGTGTGCAAAATTTCAGGTCATTCGGACATCGTTTGGTTGTGATTTTTATTGAATGCGTGTTTTAGAAGTTTTTAAAAGAACTTAGGCTTGAATTCGATGTAATTTGATGATTTTGGCGTTAGTTGAGGTGTTTTGGCAATTGGAGCAAGTTTGGATAATGTTTTAAGACATGTTGGTGCTTTTAGTTGAGGTCCCGGGGCCTCGGGTGTATTTCGGAAGGTCAACGGATCGATTTAGGCACGAAAAAAATAAATCTGCTGCATTTTTTTACAGCACTGTGAACAGTAGTTATGAACAGTGCCCATGAATAGTACCCATGAATAGTGTCTCGTAACAGTATCCGTGAATAGTGTCATAAACAGTACCCCATAACAGTACCCGTAAATAGTACCGTAACAGTACCCCGTGAACAGTACACACGGGTGAATAGTACATGGGGTGAACAATAATTCCGAAAATATTCTGGGCAGAATGTTTACATTTCATTCGCGAAAACACCCCATTTCTCCACCATTTTTAGTCATTTTGAGAGCTTTTGGACGGGGATTGAAGGGAGTTTCAACTAAGATCGATTGGAGGTAAGTTTTATGAGTTATATACATGATTTTTATTGAAGAATTATCCTAGAAATCCATGAAAACATAGCCAAATTATAAGAAATTAGGGCTTGAGATTGAAATTCTAAATTTGGGATTTGAGGGGTCAAATGGACTCCGATTCTTGTGAATTTGGTATGTATAGCCTCGTGGCAAGATAAGGAACATTTTAATGTAAAAAGTTCTGGATTTCAAGACGTGGGCCCGGGGCTCGGGTTTTGCAAATTTCGTGATTTTTGATATTTTTCGAGTCTTTTCAATTTGGTTATATTCCCTTAGCCTATTGTGATGTATTCATTGTGGTTTTGGCCAGATTCGACGCGTGAGGAGGTCGATACGAAAGGAAAGGGCATCGCAGAGTAGTATTTGGCCGGCTAGAGGTGAGTAATAGATGTAAATGCTGTTCTGAGGGTTTGAAACCCCGGACTTTCATAACGTAACGCTATATTGAGGTGTGACACGCACTCCATGACGAGTGCGGGGTCGGTTACTATTGGGGATCATGACTTGGTCCATCCCGCATGATATTTATACTATACTGGTGATTGATACACATACTTTATTGATATTTACTGGGCTGGATGCCATGTTTGGCACCTTGTGCCGACTTGTAGAATCCTTCGGGGATTGATATTAATGCTTTAGCATGACTTGCATATCATTTGGTTTTAGTCCAAGGTTTTAATACTGTTTTGTAAATTCAGCCATATTTCTAAGTTTTGAAAACTCAAATGATATTTTAAATGTTATTTCGGGCTGAGAACTACTGTTTTATAAATGCTCATGGGGCTTATGATGTATTCTGGACTGATTATGGGTGGCTCGGGCTGCGTGCCGTAGCAGTGACTTAAAACAGTGATAACAATGGCACTGTGTGATGTGACTTGAAACATTATGGGTGGCTCGGGCTGCGCGCCGCAGCAGGAACTTGAAACAATGGTAACAATGGCACTATATGATGTAAATGGGTCAGGTAACAATGACTGACCATGATTTGATTGATGCCACGAGATGGCTTGATATTGCGCTTGGGCTTTAGGAGCCCCTCCGGAGTCTGTACACACCCCCAGTGAGCGCCGTCGACGTTAAATGGTTATGGGTGACTCAGCTGCGCACCGCAGTGGGTACTGGAATGTACCATCATATGCATTGCATTTGCATTTGATTGGCCAGAACATGTCACTTGCACACATATTGCGGTTACATTGGCCATTTAATGTGACTTGGCAAGCCTTGTCATTTTGACATGTGGCATGATCTTATTGGCTCTTCCATTTGACTTGGCGCGCCACGTCATTTGACACGTGGCACCAAATTGGGCCTCTAGGAAGATGACATCTTGGGCCTAATGAATTGGGCTCATCACTTTAATCCAATTAGATGGGCTGCCCCAATAATATTGGACTTTTATAATTAATCTAATTACATCAGCCCAATATATTTATTTTGGACTAATATATTTAAATATAGTCCATATTATTTTATCGAATTAAATTCGATAAAATTTAACTGCTTACAATCACCTCAAACACGATGTTTTTCGAGACAATAATATCATGTGCCCACTTATGATTTGGACAAAAATCATGACCGTACAAAGTTCTATTGTATTTTATCATGTTCGTATTATAACAAAATATTTGGGGATGTTTTATTCCAATGCACTATTTGAAACTTTATTACCCTTAATGTCCATGTTTAGCTAATTACCTAGCGTAAACTAGTTTTGTTTATAAAATATATACAATTCACCTTAAAAGACTCTCATATCCATTATTTGTGCTTTCAATCAAGCGATTTAGTTACACCCCCTTTTTTTTTCCTCTTCTTCTCTTTCCTTATTTTTTTTCATTACGTCCTCTTACCATCTCCACCCTCTTCTTCTGGAGCTTGGTCCGCCTCTTTTATTTGTTTTCCAAAAGTATGGGGTGAAATATGAAAAATGAAAAAAAATTATTTTAAATTACCCGTCGATTCTTTGAGAAAAAATTAAACATAACTTGCTTGATGAATATATTCTGAAAAAATGAGTTTAAACGCTATAATCAATAGTTTAGAAATTTTACTCATTATTTTTTGCCGCGAGTTCTCAAGCTCAGCCCCCTCTCTTATATTTTAACTTTCACACCCTGTGGTCTTTAACTGCCAACTAATATCTGGCACCTCATTTTTTTCTTTTCTGATTTTATTCATAGATGGAGTTAGGACTTCAACTTTATTTTTCTTAATTTTAGAGTGACGATTTAAGTGGTAATAATCAGTTCTAAATTTAATATTTGTACATATTTAATAAATTACTTAACACAAATAGGAAAAAGTTATTGGATTCGGTTGAGTTCTATATCCGAGCTTCTAGTTGTGCCCCTGATTTTATTTTACGTTTTATTTACCTTTTTTAGTTCGGTCTCCTCCGCTGATTTTGGCGAGAAGTAAGAACTCAAGGAATACATTGAACTCTATAGCTACTGCAAATAGGCAACAACGGAGCAAATGATTCATGTCCTTCCAGTTACTTCCTATTTCTTTACAAAATTTATACAATATGTCTTTTGTATATTTTGTATCTGCTTTATATATAGTAAAAACTAATTTTATACAACTAAGTATATATTATACAATTTATCTTCAACTTATTTACAACTTTCATATACTATTTTTACCCAGTTAAATACAACTACAATAACATATAACTTAAATACAAATGTTATACAATATGTCTTTTGTATATTTTGTATCTGATTTATACATAGTAAAAACAAATTTCATAGAACTAATTATATCTTATACAACTTTTCTATAATTTTCATACAATATTTCTTACTCAGTTATATATAACTACAATATCATAAAACTTAAATATAAATTTTGTACAATATTGTTCAACTTTCATACAATAGTTAAATAAATAAAAGAAAAATATATAAACAACATAATACGTTTTTCTATAATTTTTCTACAATTTCGTATATATAATGTATATCATGTCGTCGTCTTCTTCTCCTCCTCCTTCGAGTTTCAATCTGAAATTCAGACAAAATCAATCACCAAAACCCCTCAAAATTGAGATATAAACTCCAAACCATATTCCCAATTGTTTGCAACAACACCCAATCCAAACAAATAATAATTTTGAAAACCCAAATTCGAATTCAAAGTCAAAGATTTTTAATGGCTGTCAATGGTGGAATTGCTGCTCTCTTTTTCTTTGCTTTACATTACTAAAATTAGGGATTAAGAGATAGAGAGAGATGTAGAGAGAATTTTCAATTCTTTTCAACAACATTCAATTCAAACAAATAATATTTTTTTGAAAACCCAAATTCGAATTCAAAGCTTCAAAGCTTTTTAATGGTTGTCAATGGTGGAATCGTGGTGGATGCAAGATACGTGGGGGAGGGGGGTAGGATTTGGAGAGAGAAACGTGGGAGTGGAAGATATGTTAGAGTAGTTTTAGGACACTAATTATTATCATTAATTACCTTAAAATGTACATAAATGATAATTGAGTATATAAAATATAATTATAGTAAAAATTGAGTAGGGAGGGTAATATAGTTTCATATAGTGAATAGGAATATAAAAATTCCAAATATTTATTTTGTTAAAATAGGTACTCCTGGGAGCATACAACTAAAAAGCCCAGGTAAATGCCAGTAAAATGAAGTTTAGCTGAGGAACAAAGTTGTTAAATTTGATCCAACCCCAAATGATCCGTCCAACCTATCCAAGTTTGGACTGATTATTGACCCGCTCATTTATTAAACTCAATCCATCTTAACCAACCATCTCAACCCATTTAAAGTTTGGTTGATTTTTAGCCCAAATTGATCCATGAGTATCTTTGCTAAAATATTTTAGAAATATTTTTTTTTTGATATGTTATATAGGACCATAACAAAAGAAGATTTTTTTTTAATTTAGTAATTGCACAATTCATAAGAAAACAACATATATTAACTAAAGATTAATAAGAGTTGGGTAGTTTGAACCATAAACCAAGTTTAATAAGAGTTCCGCGAATGTATATGTCACGACCCGGATTTTCCACCATCGGGGGTCGTGATGGCGCCTACTAATAGGAGCTAGGCAAGACAATTAACTTAACACTTCTCTTAACAATATTAACCAAGTAAGGAAAGACGAGACAATTAACATAAGGAAGTCTTAAAAGCATAGATAACTGAAAATCAAAAATGCGGAAGTTTAACATTTCTCTACCCAAGACTGGTGTCACTAACTCACGAACTACTAAAGAGTGCTAAAATCAAGTCTGAATAGAAGCACATCAAGGTTTGTCTCGGTACAAGGAAAACAAACTAATAACATAGAAGGGACTCCGGCCTGCGGACGCCAGCTAGGATACCTCGAAAGTCCCTCGACTGAGGTCAGCTCCCCAATCAACTGCTACTGTGGTCCAAAAGCTGCTCCGGTACCGTGATCTGTGCAAAAGAGCAAAGAAGTGTAGCATCAGCACAACCGACCCCATGTGCTGGTAAGGCCTGGCCTTACCCCGACGAAGTAGTGACGAGGCTAGACAGGACTATAAAACCAACATGTGCAGTTCAATATATATATATATATATGCAATAAAAGGAAAGAATTCAGAACTTAAACATTTAAGAGGGAGGGGAGCATACTATGGGAGAAGTACAGTCCGGATATAAGTCAGCAATTTAAGCAAGAAACCGTGCAATAGCAATAATTAATGAGAACAGGAAAATTAACAGTTGCACGGCATCAACCTTCGTGCTTTTACTCTAATTCTTACCAAAAACAATCAAATAAAGTGCACGACATCAATCTTCGTGGTTTTTCTCACATAACTCTCATATCATCGCACATAATAACCGTTCGTACAATTATAATCAAATCAGGGCACGAAATGTTCCCTCATGCATAAATAATCAAAACATAGCACGGAATTACCCTTCGTGCAAATATAATCAAACATGGCACGGAATGACCCTTCGTGCAAATATAATCAAATCAGGGCACGGAATGTTCCTGTCACGACCCAATTCCCAAACCCGGTCGTGATGGCGCCTCTCGTGAAGACAAGGCCAACCAGACCATCTCAGAACACCACTTAAAGCAGTTAATCTGTTATATAGCAGTTCGAATATTATTTAATCAATACAAATACAACCCAATACAGCCCGAACGGGGTGTCACAAGTCACGAGCATCTAGGAGGATCCTTATTAAAATTTTAAAATATATAATGCATAGAGTGAAATCTAGAAACCAAGAAGAAGAGAAATCCCGGTGCCGCGAACGCCGGCGGTCACCTTGCTTAGCTACGATAGCAATACCTTTGATCCTCTACTAACCCGCTACCGGGTGAAACAGTACCTGCAACTGCACGCGAGGTGCAGGGAGTAAGGTGAGTACTTCCAACTCAGTGGTAATAAGAGAGAATAACAACTGAAAATACAAAATCCCAAAAAGGCACAAATAATGCTATCTTAAGCAGTAAACCAAATAGATAGTAGAATCCATGATATTATAGCATCAACATTCTCTTTAAAGAAATCAATTGAACAAGAATACACAAATAAGGTCAGGCATTGTTACCTGAACGGTCAGCCATTGTTACCTGACCAAAGTGTTTCAGTGTCATTGTTACCACTAGGCAGTCATTGTTACCTGACCGAAACACATACAACAGTGTCATTGTTACCACTGTTCATATTAAAGGGGTACAAATAAGGTCAGCCATTGTTACCTGACCAAAGTGTTTCAGTGTCATTGTTACCACTGTTCATATCAAAGGGGTACCCTGCGCTCACTGTGGGTGTGCAGACTCCGGAGGGGCTCCTTTAGCCCAAGCGCTATCAATAAGGCCTGAAAGCCTAAATAATATCAACACAAGGCCTGAAAGCCTGCTCTCAATACACTCGAGGCCTGAAAGCCTCCTCACATAACACTCGAGGCCTGAAAGCCTCCTCACATCACTCATCATGCCCTCACATATGGCCCTCGGCCCCAATCAGTCCAAAAATAGTCAAAAAGCCCCTCGGGCATCAGTAAAATAGTGATACTCAGCTCATTGACATTTTAAATATCAGTTAAAACTCCAGGTTTGAGTATAAACGTAGCTGAGTTCATAAAATAATATAATTCAATTGGACTGAGTTCAAATAACATTTCAAATAGTGAGGGAAAACAGTGATGACAGTTCATAAAGAGTTTAAACAATCGGCAATAAGCCCCAAGTATGGCAATGAGCCCAAATCAATATGATAACAACAAATCATTTGCAAATACGCGGTAAATACCAATAACCGGGACGGACCAAGTCACGATCCCCAACGGTGCTCTACCCCACGCTCATGTCCAGCGTGCAAGTCACCTCAACACAGCACTAAGATGTGCAAATCCGGGGTTTCAAACCCTCAGAATATCATTCACAAGTATTACTCACCTCGAACCGGTGGAATTCCTCGCTCGCGATGCCTTTGCCCCTCAAATTGGCCTCCACACGCATCGAAAATTTTCGGAACCCTCGTCTCGCCACGAGTCCGTACATACCAAGAACTCCCGAATCCGAGCTCAAATGACCTCCAATCACTTCCCATCAAAACCCCTTCAATTCCCGTCCAAAAGCTCTCAAGAATGACCAACAATGGTGGAAAAATGGGTTGGGTTCGCGGATGAAATGTTTTTAACATTCTGTCCGGGTACTGTAGCTAACACTATGCGATAGCATTAGAGCTCCTGCGATCGCATAGAACAAAATTCCCGGGCACTGTAGCTAACTCTATGTGATTGCATAGAACAAAAATCCTGGGTACTGTAGCTAACACTATGCGATCGCATTAGAGCATTGCGATCGCATAGAACAAAATTCCGGGTACTGTAGCTAACCCTCTGTGATTGCATAGAACAAATTTCCAGGGTCTCAAATTACTCTATGCGATCGCAACACTCCCTATGCGATCGCATAGCACAACCAAACAGCCCCCATAATTCCTTCTATGCGATCGCATGAAACCCTCTGCGATCGCATAGAACAAAAGTTCTCTGCAATTTTTCTGCTGCATTTTTCAACTCAAAAATTCCCGTTAGCCATCCGAAATCACCCTGAGGCCCTTGGGACCTCAACCAAAAGCACAGATATGTTCTATTACCTCATTAAAACTTGCTCGGATCATCAAAACGCCAGCATTAACATCAAAATCCTCAATTTTCATCAAATCAAAGCCTAAGTTTCTTAAAAACTTCCGAATTGCACATTCGATCAAAAACCCGACCAAATGACGTCCGAATGACTGAAAATTTGCAGACATATCCAAAATCACCTAATGGAGCTACTGAAACTCTCGGAATTCTCTTCCGACTCCCGGATTAAAATATCACCTATCAACCGGAAATCGCCAAAATACTAACTTCGCCAAAATAGGCTAACTTCTTCACCGGACCTCCAAAATTACTTCCGATTGCGCTCCTAAGCCTTAAATCATCACCCGGAACTAACCGAATCATCGGAATTAAATTCCGAACCCTCTAATTCACAAGTCAACATCCGGTTGACTTTTCCAATTTAAGTCTTCTTAAAAGAGACTATGTGTCTCCTTTGTTATCAAAATTACTCCAATTAAATTCTAACGCACTCAATACTAATAATGAATCATAAAGCAATACAATAAGGGGGAAACGGGGTGGTAACTCACGTAACGACGGGTTGGGTCGTCACAGTTCCTTCGTGCATAAATAATCAAAACATGGCACGGAATGACCCTTCGTGCAAATATAATCAAACATGGAACGGAATGACACTTCGTGCATTATCACTCTTCCTCGCCCAAACAGTAATCACAACCAAACAGGGCAAGGGGATAGACAAATAACAAGAAATGTCCCGGCAAGGAAAAAAATCAATATACTCAAACCATCCCGACAAGGGATTAACCATATCTTTTTCTATTTCTTTCATCTCTTACTCAATAGTCTTTTTATCGTTCGAGCCAATGTTCTAAAGAATTTACAATTCATAATTAGTCCTCATACTCTTCACATTGCATAAGGATCATCAATTAACACGGAAGAGTCATAACAATATCAGAATAAGGACAAACAAGGAGCCACGATCACACTAGACACCGGTGTATAGATACTCGTCACCATGCCTATACACCGTACTCCACATTTAGCAATTAGCAAACAACACTCAAATCCTATTCCCTCAAGCCAAAGTTAGATTAAACACTTACCTCGAATGCTCCAACTCAACTCACTCCTTTAGAATATCTTTACCCCTCGAATTCACCACGCAACCACTCGAATCTAGTCACAAATTACTTGAATGTATTAACAATTGCTACTTGAATCAATTTGAATGCATGAAAATGAATTTTCCAAAGTTTGTTCAAAAATTCCCAAAATGCCCTCGGACCCACGTGGTCAAAACTCGAGGTTCGGACCAAAACCCGATTACCCATTCTCCCATGAACTCAGATCTATAAGTTATTTTATAATCGGACCTCGAATTGAGGTCTAAAACCCCCAATTTTAGAAACCCTAGGCTCCACCCTAAATTCCCAAATTTCCCCATTAAAATCTTCGTTTTGAAGTTGAAATTATGTTTAAGGATGTTAAGGAGTGAAGACAATAAGTTAGAAGTCACTTACCAATCGTTTTGAAAAAAGAGAATCGTTTGGAAAATCGCCTCTTATGTTTTGGGTTTTGAAAAAGTGAAAAATGACTGAAAATCCCGACTTTATACTTTACTGAAGGCTGGCGGGGACCGCACAAAAATGCACCACGTTCGCGCCGAGAAAGGGAAGAAAATTACTCTCTGAACTTACCCAGCGCGGACCACACTGATTTGGTATGCGGCCGCGCTGGTCGAATGGACCCACGACCAACTCTCTGAATCTCCCAACGCGAACCGTACTGATTTGGTGCGCGGCCACACTGGTCGACCTGAAATTTACTGGCCCTCTGAATCTAGCCACGCGGACTGTGCAGAAATGCACCGGGGCCACGCGGCTTCTTGCGCGGACTGCGCAAAAATGACTGCGGCTGCGTTGGGGGCCTACAACACCTGGACCTGCAACATCTAATACTTTTAAGTCTAAGACCTCTCGGGACCTACTCAAAACTCACCCGAGCCCTTGGAGCTCGAAACCAAACATACATATAATCTCAAAACATACTACGGACTCATCCGTGCTATCAAATCGCCTGAATAACATCATGAATCATTAGTTTGGGTCTCAAAACCCATGATTTCTTTCTAAATTTCATAAAGCATCAAGTTTATGATTTCTAGCTCAAAACACGTCAAATGACGTCCAAATTTAACAAAACTTCACAGCTATCATTTAAATCATATATAAGACTTGTGTCGAGCGTCAGAACCAAAATACGAGCCCGGCAACACAGTCTTCTAAACAAACATCACTTTCTAATTCTTTAATTATTTCCAGAAAATAAATTTCACGTGAGAATTCATTTCTCGGGCTTGGGACCTCGGAATTTGATTCCGGGCACACACTCAAGTCACATATTTTTCTACGGACCCTCCGGGATGTCAAATCATGAGTCCGGGTCCGTTTGCCCAAAATATTGACTGGAGTCAAAATTAATCAAGTAAAACATCAAAACTTGTTATCTTTCTCACAAAGTTCGCATTTAAACTTTCCGGCTACGCGCCCAGACTGCACACACAAGTCGAGGCAACTCCTAAGTGAGGTTTTCACGGCCTCAGAAGTACAAAGTGAGTAGGAATACAGGTGATGACCCTTTGGGTCATCATATTCTCCACCTCTAAAACAACTGTTCGTCCTCGAACGGACAAAAGAAATAAGTACTTGAGTTGGGGAAAAGATGAGGATAACGGCTTCGCATATCACACTCGGACTCCCAAGTCGATGCCGCAAGAGGCTGACCTCTCCACTGGACACGCACTGAAGGAAAACTCTTCTACCTCAACTGTCGAACTTGCCGATCTAGAATGGCTACCGGCTCCTCCTCATAGGACAGATCCTTGTCCAAATGGAAAGTACTGAAGTCTAACACATGGGTGGGATCGCCGTGATACCTCCGAAGCATAGACACGTGGAAAACTAGATGCACGTCTGATAAGCTGGGTGACGATGCAAGCCTATAAGCCACCTCTCCCACTCGGTCAGGAATCTCAAACGGGCCAATGAATCTAGGGCTAAGCTTGCCCTTCTTCCCGAACCTTATCACGCCCTTCATAGGTGACACTCAGAGCAATACCCGCTCACCAACCATGAAAGCTACATCTCGGACCTTACTATCTGCATAAGTCTTCTGCCTAGACTGAGCTGAATGAAGCCTCTCCTGAATGATCTTGACCTTATCTAAGGCCTCCTGAACTAAATTTGTACCCAACAACCGAGCCTCTCCCGGCTCAAACCATCCCACTGGAGACCGACATCGCCTACCATAAAACGCCTCATATGGAGCCATCTGAATGCTGGACTGGTAGCTATTGTTGTAGGCGAACTCTGTTAAGGGAAAAAACTGGTCCCACGAGCCTCCAAAATCAAGGACACAGGCTCGGAGCATATCCTCCAATATCTGGATAGTTCTCTCGGTCTAAGCGTCTGTCTGGGGGTGAAATGCTGTACTCAACTCAACCTGGGTGCCCAACTCTCATTGAACCGCTCTCCAGAATCGCGAGGTAAACTGCGTACCCCAATCCGAAATGATAGATACCGACACACTGTGAAGGCGAACAATCTCCCGAATATAAATTTTGGCTAACCTTTCGGATGAATAGGAGACTGCCACGTGGATGAAATGTGCTGACTTGGTCAGTCTATCAACAATAACCCATATCGCATCGAACTTCTCCGAGTCAATGAAAGTCCGGTAACGAAGTCCATGTCCTCTTCCACTTCCACTCGGGAAGCTCAATCCTCTGAAACAAACCACCAGGTTTCTGATGCTCATACTTAACCTGGTGACAGTTCAAACACCGTGCCACATATGCGACAATATCTTTCTTCATCCTACGCCACCAATAATGCTGCCGCAAGTCCTGATACATCTTCGCGGCGCGCGGATGAATAGAATACCAAGAACTATGGGCCTCCGCTAAGATCAACTCTCGAATCCTATCAACATTGGGCACACACACTCGTCCCTGCAACCTCAAAACACCATCATCATCTAAGGTCACCTTCGTGGCACCTCTACGCTGCACCGTGTCTCTTAGGACACACAAATGAGGATCATCAAATTGCCGCTCACGGATACGCTCCAATAATGAAGAACGAGCGATCGTGCAAGCTAACACTCTGCTAGGCTCAGAAATGTCCAACCTCACAAACTGATTAGCCAAGGCCTGAATATCCAAAACAAGCGGTCTCTGCCTGATCGGAACATAAGCAAGACTACCCATGATGGCGGACTTCCGACTCAATGCGTCGGCCACCATGTTGGTCTTCCCCGAGTGATACAAAATAGTAACATCATAATATTTCAACAGCTCCAACCACCTCCTCTGCCTCAAGTTCAACTCCTTCTACTTGAACAAGTATTGTAGACTCTTGTGATCAGTGTACACCTCACACGTCACACCATATAAATAATGTCTCCAAATCTTCAAAGCATGAAAAATGGCTGCCAACTCTATATCATGAACCGTATAATTCTTCTTGTGTATCTTCAATTGCCTCGAAGCATAAGCAATGACTCTGCCATCCTGAATCAATACCGCACCAAGCCCAATACGGAAAGCATCACAATAAACTGTATAAGGCCCTAAGCCTATGGGCAAAACCAATATCGGTGCCGTAGTCAGAGCTGTCTTGAGCTTCTAAAATCTCTCCTCACGCTCGTCTGACCATCTCAACTAGGCACCCTTGTGGGTCAATCTGGTCATCGGGGCTGCTATGGATGAAAATCCCTCCACGAACCGGCGGTAATAACCTGCTAACCCCAAGAAACTCCGAATCTGAGTAGCTGATGCTGGTCGACGCCAGTTCTTGACTGGTTCAATCTTCTTTGGGTCCACCTAAATACCCTGTACTGATACGACATGACCTAGAAATGCAACCGAACTCAACCAGAACTTGCACTTCGAGAACTTAGCATACAACTGGCTATCCTTCAGAGTCTGAAGAACCACTCTGAGGTTCTGCTCGTGCTCCTCCTGGCTGCGGGAGTACACCAGAATGTCATCAATAAAGACTATCACGAACAAGTCCAAGTAAGGTCTGAACTCTCGGTTCATCAACTCCATAAATGCTGCTGGGGCATTGGTCAACCCAAATAACATGACCAAAAACTCATAATGCCCGTACCGAGTGTGGAATGCTGGCTTAGGGACATCAGACGCCCTAATCCTCAGCTGATGGTAGCCAGATCTCAAGTCTATCTTTGAAAACACCTTCGCACCCTGAAGCTGGTCAAACAAATAATCAATCCTCGGCAGTAGGTACTTGTTCTTTATCGTCACCTTGTCAAACTACCGATAATCAATGCACATCCTCATCGATCCATCCTTTTTCTTCACAAATAACACTAGCGCACCCCAAGGAGAAACGATAGGCCTGATAAAACCCTTCTCTAGCAATTCTTGCAACTGGTCCTTTAACTCCTTCAACTCTGGCGGGGCCATGCGATACGGCGAAATAGAAATGGGCTGCGTGCCTCGGTCCAGATCAATACAGAAATCAATATCCTTGTCGGGCGGCATACCCGACAGGTCTAAAGGAAAAACCTCGGGGAACTCCCGAACAATAGGAACAAAGTCAATAGAAGGAACCTCTGTGCTGGAATCGCGAACATACGTCAAATAAGCTAAACACCCCTTCTCGACCATGCGTCAAGCCTTTACTTATGAAATAACACTACGGGTGGCATGTCCTGGGGTCCCTCTCCACTACAATCGGGGCAAATCTGGTAAAACCAAGGTCACAGTCTTGGCGTGACAATCCAAGATAGCATGATACGGGGACAACCAATCCATCCCTAATATAACGTCGAAATCCACCATGTCTAAAAGCAATAAGTCAACATGAGTCTCAAGACCCTCAAACACTACTACACAGTAATGATGAACTCGGTCGACCACTATAGAATCACCCACCGGTGTAGATACATAAACAGGAATACCCAAGGCATCACTAGGCATAGCCAGGTAGGGTGCAAAATAAGATGACACATGTGAATACGTAGACCCGGGTTCAAATAGCACCGAAGCATCCTTATCACAAACTAGAATAGTACCTGTAATAACAACATCTGAAGACTCAGCCTCTGGCCTGGTTGGCAAAGCATAACACGGGGTTGGGCCCCACCTCCTTGAACCATGTCTCTAGGATGATCGGCTACTGGCTGAACCCTACCTCTGCCGGTCCAAGCGCCATCTCTACGGTCTCTACCTCCACCTCTATGATCCCTACCCCCGCCTCTTGCTGGCTGGGCAAGCTATGGATCACTTAGTGCCCGAATCATGGGGCGAGGACCCTGCTGCTAAGATCTACCCGAGGCTCGAGGGCAAAATCTGATAATGTGACCGGGGTCACCATAACCACAACAAGCCCTCGACTATTGAGACTGTGGGCCCTATCGACATGAATGTCCTCCCCGAAAGCTCTGAAGTGGAGATGCACTGATGGGCTACTGATCAGAATAATGCTGCTGAGAATCACCACCGCCTGGAGTAACATGAGAGACCTGGAGTGATGACTGAAAGGGTCTCGGTGAATGTCCTCTACCATAAGAATCCCTACCTCCAGATGAGGTATCACTGAACCTACCAGAATAACGAGGCCTCTTATCCGACACATGACCACCTCCTCATACAAGGGCCATCTCAACTCTGTGGGCCGCATTGGCCACCTCCTGAAAGGAAATCTCACTACCAGCCCCTATAGCCATCTGGAGACGGATCGGCTGAATCAATCCATCAATAAACCTTTGTACCCTCTCTCACTCTATGGGGAGTATAACAATAGCATGGCATGCCAAATCAATGAACCGAGTCTCATACTATGTGACTGTCATAGAGCCCTGCTGGAGGCGCTCAAACTGCCTGCGGAGTGCCTCCCGCAGAGTAACTGGGAGAAACTTCTCCAAAAACAACTTTACAAACTTATCCCATGTCAATGATGGCGACCCTATTGGTCTGGATAAGCAATAGTCCCTCCACCAAGTCTTGGCAGATCCTGCAAGTCGAAAGGTGGAAAAATCGACCTCATTGGTCTCCACAATACCCATGGTCCTAAGGATCTCATGGCAACTGAATAAGAAATCCTGTGGATCCTCTGAAGAAGCACCGCTGAATGTGGTGGTGAAGAGCTTGGAAAACCTATCAAGTCTCCACAAAGCATCTAAAGACATAGCCGCTCCATCACCGGCATGGGTCACAATACCTGGCAGAGCTGCCACAGCTAGCTGAACTACTGGAACATGAGCCTAGGTAGCTACCTGCTCCAGAGTATGTATAGCAGGAGTCTGAACTCCTCCTCCAGTTTGAGAAGTGGCTGGTGCTACTGGACGCAAAGCCGCTCTAGTGACGCTCTCCATAAAGTCTGCCAGTCTGACTAAAGCGTCCTGAAGATCTGGGGTGACCATGAACCTTCCTGGTACCTGAGTTGGGCCCACCGGAGCTGCTGGGGCTGGAACCTCCTCATCATAACCAATATGAGGCTCCACCTTTAGGACTGCTGCCCGGGGCTGAGCTCTGCCCCTATCTCGGCCTCTAGCACGGCCTGGGCCTCTGCCCCTCGTAAGAACTGCTGCTGGGGTCTCGGGCTGCTGCGCGGTGGAAGAGGAAGCACATGTTCTTGCCATCTGTGAAAGAACAGAGTGGAAAGACAATCAGTACTTGAGAAACAGAATCGCACGACAAGAAGGAACAAAAGTAAGATTTTCCTAACTCCGTAGCCTCTGGGGGATAAATACAGACGTCTCCGTACCGATCCCTCAGACTCTACCAAGTTTGTCCGTGAGTAGCGAGACCTATGTAACCTAGAGCTCTAATACAAACTTGTCATAACCCAGATTTTCCACCATCGGGGGTTGTGATCGTGCCTACTAATAGGAGCTAGGCAAGCCAATTAACTTAACACTTCTCTTAACAACATTAACCAAGTAAGGAAAGACGAGCCAATTAACATAAAAGCGGAAGTCTTAAAAGCACAGATAACTGAAAACCAAAAATACGGAAGTTTAACATTTCTCTACCCAAGACTGATGTCACTAACTCACGAACTACTAAAGAGTGCTAAAATCAAGTTTGAATAGAAGTACATCAAGGTTTGTCTCGGTACAAGGAAAACAAACTAATAACATAGAAAGGACTCTGGCCTGCGGAAGCCAGCTAGGCTACCTCGAAAGTCCCTCGACTGAGGTCAGATCCCCAATCAACTACTGCTGTAGTCCAAAAGCTACTTCGGTACCGTGATCTGTGCAAAAGAGTACAGAAGTGTAGCATCAGCATAACCGACCCCATGTGCTGGTAAGTGCCTGGCCTAACCCCGACGAAGTAGTGACGAGGCTAGACAGGACTACCAAACCAACCTGTGCAATTCAATATATATATATATATATATATATATATATATATATATATATATATATATATATGCAAGAAAAGGAAAGAATTCAGAAATTAAATAGTTAAGAGGGAGGGGAGCATACTATGGGAGAAGTACAGTCCGGATATAAGTCAGCAATTTAAGCAAGAAACCATGCAATAACAATAATTAATGAGAATAGGAAAATTAACAGTTTCATGGCATCAACCTTCGTGCTTTTACTTTCATTCTCACCAAAAACAATCAAATAAAGTGCACGGCATCAACCTTCGTGCTTTTCCTCACATAACTCTCATATCATGGCACGGAATAACCCTTCTTGCAATTATAATCAAATCAGGGCATAGAATGTTCCCTCGTGCATAAATAATGAAAACATGGCACGGAATGACCCTTCGTGCAAATATAATCAAACATGGCACGGAATGACCCTTCGTGCAAATATAATCAAACATGGCACGGAATGACCCTTCGTGCAAATATAATCAAATCAGGGCACAGAATGTTCCTTTATGCATAAATAATCAAAACATGGCACGGAATGACCCTTCGTGCAAATATAATCAAACATGGCATGGAATGACCCTTCGTGCATTATCACTCTTCCACACCCAAACAGTAATCACAACCAAACCGAGCGAGGGGATAGACAAATAATAAGAAACGTTCCGGCAACGAAAAAACACAATTAAACAGCTAAATCCTGGCAAGGGAGCAACAACAATAACTGTCACATCCCGAAAAGGGAGATAATTAATATACTCAAACCATCCCGGTAAGGGATCAATCATATCTCTTTTTATTTCTTTCATCTCTTACTCAATAGTCTTTTTATCGTTCGAGCCAACGTTCCAAAGAATTTACAATTCATAATTAGTCCTCATACTCTTCACATTGCATAGAGTTCATCAATTAACATGGAAGAGTCATAACAATATCAGAATAAGGACAAACAAGGACCCACGATCATACTAGATACCGGTGTATAGATACTCGTCACCATGCCTATACACCGTACTCCACATTTAGCAATTAGAAACAACACTCAAATCCTATTCCCTCAAGCCAAAGTTAGATCAAACACTTACCTCGAATGCTCCAACATAACTCACTCCTTTAGAATATCTTTACCCCTCGAATTCACCACCCAACCGCTCGAATCTAGTCACAAATTACTTGAATGTATTAACAATTGCTACTTGAATCAATTTGAATGCATGAAAATGAATTTTCCAAAATTTATTAAAAAATTTCCAAAATGCCCTCGGACCCACGTGGTCAAAACCCAAGGTTCGGACGAAAACCCGATTACCCATTCTCCCATGAACTCAGATCTATAAGTTATTTTGGAATCAAACCTCGAATTGAGGTCTAAAACCCCCAATTTAGAAACCCTAGGCTCTACCCTAAATTCCCAAATTTCCCCATTAAAGTCTTAGTTTTGAAGTTGAAATTATATTTAAGGATGTTAAGAAGTAAAGAAAATAAGTTAGAAATCACTTACCAATCGTTTTGAAGAAAGAGAATCGTTTGAAAAATCGCCTCTTATGTTTTGGGTTTTGAAAAAAGTGAAAAATGACTGACAATTCCAATTTTATATACTTTACTGAAGGCTGACACGGACCGCACAAAATTGCACCGCGGCCGCGCCGAGAAAGGGAATAAAATGACTTTCTGAACTTACCCAGCGCGGACCGCACTGATTTGGTGCGTGGCCGCGCTGGTCGAATGGACCCACGACCAACTCTCTGAATCTCCCAGCGCAGACCGCACTGATTTGGTGCACGGCCGCGCTGGTCGACCTAAAATTTACTGCCCCTCTGAACCTAGCCACACGGACCGTGCAGAAATGTACGGCTTCCAGTGCGGACCGCGCAAAAATGATCGCGGCCGCGCTGGGGGCCTGCAACACCTGGACCTGCAACATCTGATACTTTTAAGTCTAAGACCTCTCGGGACCTACTCAAAACTCACCCGAGCCCTCGGGGCTCCAAACCAAACATACATATAATCTCAAAACATACTACGGACTCATCCGTGCGATCAAATCTCCTGAATAACATCATGAATAATTAGTTTGGGTCTCAAAACCCACGATTTCTTTCCAAATTCCATAAAGCATCAAGTTTATGATTTCTAGCTCAAAACACGTCAAATGACGTTCAAATTTAACCAAACTTCACAGCTATCGTTTAAATTATATATAAGATTTGTGTCGAGCATCAGAACCAAAATACGAGTCCGTCAGCACAGTCTTCCAAACAAACATCACTTTCCAATTCTTTAATTATTTCCAGAAAAAAATTTCAGGTGAGAATTCATTTCTCGGGCTTGGGACCTCGGAATTTGATTCCGGGCACACACCTAGGTCTCATATTTTTCTACGGACCCTCCGGGACTTTCAAATCACGAGTCCGGGTCCGTTTGCCCAAAATATTGACCGGAGTCAAACTTAATCAATTAAAACATCAAAATTTATTATCTTTCTCACAAATATCACATTTAAACTTTCCGGCTACGCGCCTGGACTGCGCACACAAGTCGAGGCAACTCCCAAGTGAGGTTTTCACGGACTCAGAAGTACAAAATGAGTAGGAATACAGATGATGACCCTTTGGGTCATCACAGAGCATCACTGGTTAGGTTGGCCTAACCAAGGTTTACTGTCGAGCTTAGTAATTGCCTGGTCTATATAATTCTTAACCAATAACCTCATTAGGGTGATATTGTGAACACTTAGTTACAAAATATGCTTAGTGAATAACCTTCGAATGCTAAGTCTAACACTGAATTATTTAGCCTTTCATTTAGGCTAAATAGTAATAAAAATTAGGAAAGAAAGGGAGAGAGAAATAGTACCAGAGACCTTCTGTTTTTGTGGCCAAGCGACCTTTTTGATTTTTCTATACATAGCTTAAAATATTACAAGGAGATTTTTACAAAGGGAGTGGAGAGAGAAACTAGAGAGAAGGGAGAGCGTTTGGCTGATGGCTTAATGCCTTGGCTAATGCTTGCCTTCTTCTAAACTAAATTGACCCTTATATAATGGATTAGCTGGCAATAAAACAAAATTACAACAGTATTGGCTAACATAATAATTACAGTCGTGGCCGACAAGTTAAAAATAAAATTACAAACGAACAAACTACTTTATTAAAGTAGATTCCCTTCAATAATGGAGGGGACCACTACTTTATTAAAGTTAACTTTATTAAAGTTATTTGTGTCTATTATCCCTATTATTGGTTTATGGGGCCTTCAATGATTTAGACTTTGCCTTTTCCTTTTTTGTCTTTTTTCTCTGAAGATTCTTCAGCACTTTCCTTCAATTTTGCAAGGAAATCTTCTATTTCATTAATATTAACTTTTGTTCCCGAGGTGCTATGAGCTTCCCCTGCTACACATTCTTCTTCATCGGAAGTATTACCCATAGAACCCATGGATATATCATCACTGACTTCTGTTCCGAAATTTTTTACTAAATCTTTCTTTATTTCCTCAAAGTATGAAGCGAGGATTTCTTTCTTGGAGAGAGCTCCTTTCTTCATTTGAAGACTTTTAATAATCATCTCAAAAGGACTTAATTTGTCCTTTGCAGTATCTGCTCTATCTAATTTCACATAGGTGTCTATCTTGGTTTGAATCTGTTGAATTAATTCTTCACCAAATAGTTTGCCTTGGGTGTCTGTCTGGAGTAATTTGGTCCAAAATTTATTATAAAAAATTCTATGAAGGCGGGGAATTCCTTCATCGGTATAACTAGTTTTAACATCCCATTTCATAATCCATGGAATTGAAAATTCTATGAAGAAATACATTGATGCGATACCATCATAAAAGATATTATCTTTTTGTAATGAAATAACTCTGGGAGATATGTCTACCCATTGAGTATATAAACATTTAAATAAAGGAGGAAGTATTTTCAATGATGGAACATATAATTTCCACCATTTAAAAAACAAATTTGGTATATGTTGACTGTCCATATTAGAACAGAGTTTAATAAACCATGAGTGCTTCCTATTAGGATTCTCATAAAGAAAAGTTTTATTAAAACTTTCTATATAGTCCCAATAATTAAATTTAACTGAGACTTTCTGTTCAGGATGAGTGTATTCTCTCTCCTTTTGGGTACTCATTCCCCATTCATCTGAAGGTATGACCTTCTTGATAAAGATCATAGAAAAATTATAAATTTTCTTTGTATTAGTAGGATAGAAATGCTGAATTTCAGCTGATCTTGTGCTGGAGAGTATAATCTCGTAATGCATCCTGTATTTATAAGCAGGAGTAGCATATGACACTGTATAAAAATACCTTGTCATTAGTTTCCAAGGGTTATCCTTCCATTTAAGGTCGGATTGTTCCAAAAGAATTATTAACTCTTTTGTTTCCTTTCGGTTATAAACCTCAAGGTTTTCATTGCTATCCTCTGTTATTACTGAGGAATATGATGGTGTACTAGATGAAGTACCTTCATCTTTTTTTAGATTATATGAAATCCATGAACTCCTTGTATAGTGGTTGGTTGGTATTACATCCATTGGTGTTTGCAGCTATAAGCTGTTGATTTCCAATTTGAGCGAGAATATTATTCTCTTTGTTATTAGTAGAACATCTTCATCTTCCTCTTCCTCGAGGAGGTCTGTATGTAGGTCTCATGTTCTGCATATGAGAGAATTTTAATTAGAAAGGGTCTTGTGTATTATCAAGATCTAGATCCTGTATATGATCTATTATATTGTCTATTTCCTTATAATCATAAAAAAAATGGACTAATTGTATCATCTCTTGCATGATATCTTCTAAATTAGTACCAGTTTCATCAGAATAGTCATGGATGGAAAATTCTTTAAAAAATTGTTCATATTCATCCATAACATTATCAACAATTTTATCAATTATAAGACTTCGTAAGTCTCTACACAAAGGAATCACCTTTAGAATAGTGATTAATGTTTCTTCTCCTAAAAACAGTATGTAGTCATTAATAATAAACAATATTTAAAAAGGGAACTTATGAGTTCAAATATTCTCTTGTAAGAAATTCAGGAAGGATATTATTAGGCCCTCTTTTTATATATTATGTCGAAATCAAAAGGAGCTAGCAAAGCTTGCCACCTTGCAAACATCTGTTTGGAAACATCATGTTTAAAGTATTTATTAAAGATAAATTTTGCAGCTTGGCAATCCGTTTTAATAATAAATTTCTGATTATATAAATAAGTCTGAAATTTCATAACACATTTGACTATAGCAAGAATTTCTTTTGCCACAGTCGCATAATTTTTCTGGGCGTTATTCCCTTTTCCAGTATAGAACTGAACAAGATATTCTTGTTTATCAGATGGAGAATATTATTTTAAAATGCCACCATAACCAATTTCAGAAGCATCTGTTTCTACTATTTTTGCACAAGTAGGATTGGCAAGAGTTAAACAAGGGAGGTTATGAACCTTTTGTTTAATTATTTTGACTGATTCAGTATGACTATCAGTCCAGGCTTTGGAATTCTTCTTTAATCTATCATAAAGATGTCATGACCCAATTCCCAAACCCGATCGTGATGGCGCCTCTCGTGAAGACAAGGCCAGCTAACAGAACAACAATGCCTCATTTAACAGTTGATAAACATAAATAAATGAATAATACGACTTAATGGCATTAATAACTGATATTTACTACCGAACACAACCCGACCAGGGTGTCACAAGTCACGAGCATCTAAAGAAAATATGGACACAACTACAGGGCCAATAATATACAAGAAATAAATTTCGGAATTCTAAAGACAACGTTCGGTGCCGCGAACGCTGGCGGTCACCTTGCTCAGCTTCAATAGTCATACCTTCAATCAGCTAGTAACCAGATACCGGGTGAACAACACCTGCAACTGCACTCGAGGTGCATGGAGTAAAGTGAGTACTCCAACTCAGTGAGTAATAAGAGTAAATAATAACTGAGCGGCAAGAAATCACGTAAGAGCACTCCATCATGCAATATGGGACAACACAACTCTTTGAGAAAACAGTAAATCCGTGAAAATCCTTTATAAATATCTGGCCCAGTTAAAAAACCTCTTT
Organism: Nicotiana glauca; assembly: GCA_026770625.1. Lineage (NCBI taxonomy): Eukaryota > Viridiplantae > Streptophyta > Magnoliopsida > Solanales > Solanaceae > Nicotiana > Nicotiana glauca. The sequence continues at coordinate 79,553 of MU715668.1, read as the reverse complement.
TGAAAATATCCTTTTCCCAACAGTCAAGCAAATGAATACATAATCAGATAGTGCAAGTCCGCACATAAGTTAGCCCCTCGGGCATACCACTCCATTAACAAATAACACCAGGGTATCTGGTAACAGTGCAAGAAATATCATGGATGCCAATGATATGAGAGTGCTGAATGTCATGCCACGTAGTACAAACAGGAACAAATGCATGAATGCAATGCAACACACATGATCGCTGCGGCGCGCAGCCCGATCCATTTGGGTACCCGCGCTCACTGTGGGGGTTCAGACTCCGGAGGGGCTCCTACAGCCCAAGCGTAATATCAATATCACACTGCTGCAGTGTGCATCCCGATCCATCCTCAGTCCAGGAATGCACATATAACACTGTTGCGGTGCGCAGCCTGATCCATGTTCAATCCAGAAATGCACATAAGCCATTAGGGCAATATTCAAATAACAGTTCTCAGATCAAAACGTCAGTAAGATATCATTTAAGTTTTCAAATCATGAAAAATGGCCAAATTTTCAAAACTGCATTAAAACCCTAGACCGAGTTCAAACAGTATGCAAAAATAATGTGAAAACAGCGATATCAATCCCTGAAGGATTCACATCGTTGGCACGAAGCCCAAACATGGAAATCAGCCCATATTATGACGATAATAGGTAGTTTCAGTCAAATACGTGGTAAAAATCAACAACCGGAATAGACCAAGTCAAAATCCCCAACGGTGCTCTACCCCACGCTCATATCCGGTGTGCAAGTCACTTCAGTACAGAACTATGATGTGAAAATCTGGGGTTTCAAACCCTTATGATATCATTTACAAGTATTACTCACCTCGAACCGATGAAATATCTAGCTCGTGATGCCTTTGCCCCTCAAATCGGCCTCCACGCGCGTCGAATCTAACCAAAATCAGAGTGAATGAATCACAATATGCCAATGGAACAATACCCAATCGAAAATAATCGAAAAATAGCAAAAATCTCGAAACTACCAAAACCTGAGCCCCAACCCACTTCTCGAAATCCAGAAAATTTTACATCAATACGATCCTTATCTCGCCACGATTCTATACATATCAAATTCACAAGAATCGGAGTCCAGTTGACCCCTCAAATCACTAGTTTAAACTCTTTTAAGTTTCAAGCCCTAACCTCCATTTTTAACCTTTATTTCCTTGGATTTTCAGTGTTAACCCATGTTTTTACACCATAATATCATAATCTAGGTCCAAGAATCCATACCTGATGAAAGCCCTCGAAACCCTCTTCAAAAATCACCCAAAACCTCCTTAGTCCGAAGTCTAAAATGTTTGTTTCCTTAAAAAAATTCGCGAAGAAGACTTAATATGTTCTGCCCAGTCATTTTCGCTTTTGCGGCACAAAAA
>MU715668.1:49696-77377 GCA_026770625.1 Nicotiana glauca | reverse complement strand
ATTCAAACTTGTTCCAATCCTCAAAACACATCAAACAACACTAAAATCATCAATTCACATCGGATTCAAGCCTAAGTTTCTTCAAAACTTCCGAAATGCGCGTTCGATCAAAAACCCGACCAAACGATGTTTGAATGACCTGAAAATTTGCACACATATCCAAAATCACCCAACGAAGCTACATCAACTCTCGTAATTCCATTCCGACCCTCGGACCAAAATCTCACCTATCAACCGGATTTCGCCAAAATACTAACTTCGCCAATTCAAGCTTAATTCTACACCGGACTTCCAAAATCAATTCCGATCACGCTCCTAAGTCACAAATCATCCCTCGAAACTAACTGAATCATCGGAAATCACATCCGAGCCCTCTAACTCAATAGTCAATATTCGATTGACTTTTCCAACTTAAGCTTTCCTTAAAGAGACTAAGTGTCTCATTTCTTATCAAAAACTATTCCAAATCTACTCTCACACACCACATACCGATAATAAAATATGAAAAAGCAATAAACGGAGAAAATGGAGTAACAACACATGAGACGACGGGTCGGGTCATTACATCCTCCCAAACTTAAACCAACGCTCGTCCTCGAGCGTACCTAGAGTTGTACTGGAAGCCTACTAATAGCTGAATGACCTTGCCAAGCATATACCCGGGGTGATCCCACGTCACCCTATGTCACATAGGTCCGATAATACAACACAACTGAAATTTCACAGTCCATCTAGACCATAAACCGTAGGACCACATTGCACTTTCTGAAGTCATACCCAAAATCAGAACCTCACGTCAACATTCAGAATAAACTTGAACCAGCTGTAACAACCCATACCTGCAACCTCGGGTGAAATCACATGATATACCATATAATCCAAAAACTCGAACGGTAGCCTCTATTTACGACAGTTGTCCACAACAACCCAATACCGCTAGAGAACCTCTTATTAGCTAAAATCTTATTCCAACACTTTCATATATACTGCCAACGATAAATAAAACACGCGATAGACCGTAACCATTTTTCAGATCAACCATTCATGATGCCACTTCCCATTAGACTAATACCATGACAGCCAAACTTCGATATCATCCTTCTGACAAGCTGACATAAAATATGATTGTATTCATTAATGACTCCAACGATCACCTCGAATCCAACACACCACTTTAGTGATATGACACCTCAACACTGGCCTAAGACACAACTTGCATAATACACGAACCAATGAGAAACGATCTGAACATACTCAAATCACGACAAATGACTCAAACGAAAGAGCTGTACCTCAAGCTCATCAGTACCATCACAACACCAAGATGAGACCCCATCTCACATCATAAAACAGAACACATGAACCTACCCCGAAAGGTCATAACTCCACGTAGCCTTGCTACCATGCGTGATCCTATCCAAACACTGTTACACATGAGGCACCTCAAGTCACCATGCTCAAAATCGACAGTCGCGCATGATTGATATCTTGAACCCAAACAAATCATCATACCCATGGTGAAGCACGTAATAAACACCATTCAATCCTGAAAGGACACAACCGATGCGCCATTCGCCGAGCAACACCCAATACAGACTTTCCTTAGAAACCAGGAAGCAAGGCATACAAAATAACATATGGAAACCTATTCTCAACATCACGCTATTGCGGCGTGCAACCCGATCCAGATAACATACCCGTGGCAGCGTGCCACCCGATCCACACAAATATCTCACATAGGGAGATGCACATCGAGCCAAATTTGCTCAGTATAACAAAATACCGAGTATCGGTCGTAAGCATACTGAGTGCATAATGATATATACAAAAAGCGTTGTAAGATACAAAACTCAAACACAACTGAGGTCCCCCCTCAACTTCCACTATGAATTTTGATAGCACCGTACTACATGTGCCCACAGTCCGAAAATCATAATGCCTCACAGTGCAGAAAAAGCATCTCATAGATCTCCCCAGATCACTAGCAGGTTCAATAGTGATCGAATCAGCCTATCCTTCATCAATACAATTTGGGGCCAACCAATCCAACTCAAGCGAAACACGTATCCAGTCAGCTTACCAACGAACTCGTTACCAAGAAGCCTGAAGCTGCTCCTTCCACTACTATAACTCATGCCGGAGCCGTACAATACGGTTCCCAATACCAAATCAATACCGAAATCCACAATCTCGCTCGGCGACATGCCCGGCCACAAGAACACATCCGAAAAGTCCCTCAATAACGTAACTGAATCAATGGTAGAAACCTCTATACTGACATCCATCACAAAGGCCTAGTTAAGGAAAGCAATCCTTCCCAGCCATCCGCTGGTCTTTGGAACACAACCATTCTGCTAGAACCTAGTCCGATGCACCTCGCCACGCAACCTGTGGCATTTTTTGACATAATCCATAACACAATAGTCTAGAATAACCCAACAATGAGACAACCAGCCTACACCCCAATATCATATCTAGAATCTAATATACCAAGCAAAGAAAGATCCACTCGGGCTTCCAAACCCCAATAGCCACTAACGGTACCAATACACACTATCCACAACCACTACAGAGCCTGAACATGAGAACTCCCAGTCTCCAACTCCATATAGCACACGAATCACTGTACCTGATCCCAATTTCCGCAATATGAATACATATTACACCTCGAGTACCCAATCATTCTTCGAAAGATATTCTAAAATTCTCCTGTGCCTTCAAACACACTCAGATATCAACAGTTGATCAAGAAAGAAAGCACCGCAATACTATCGTAGTATCATCAGTCTAATCATATTACCCTGCTTCCGAGACATATACTCTCGTCGAATCACTTCCAATTAGCAGTACCATCTCATTGATTACCTGAGGCTACCCGTTGCCTAGGAATTTTATGAAATTCTTTTCAGGACTAAACTGTAACTCATCCAGCCAATACCTTCCGTCAATCCCATCTAGAAGAAGAATCATTACACATTCCATGCTTCTCATACCCATAGAAAATATATCCATCCCCAAACCACAATAAAGATCAACAAGAACTTTTTCCCAATTCCATCTATCAAATTTCCTTTCTGATTCATTACCAACTTGATCTTTCTCCCTCGCTGTAGCATCACAATGCCTCAATCCAGGCCTACCACACGAGACTCGAACATAAGACCACACTGTCTAAGACCCATAGGCCACCGAATACTCTCTCAGCTGTTCACAGAAATACCACCTTCCAGAATACTTTACTCTAAAGAACTTCCTTCGAATTTGAATTCGTTACCATTACCTTCCAGATACCGATACATAGGATCCCATAATCGACATAAAAATACCACAAGCCTCGACATTTTCCGATGAAAACACAGTCTCTGACCATATACATAACCTTGAGACATCTGATTGTTACATGTAAAATCTTGAACATATTAGAATCATTATCGAAAGTCATTCACTCCTATTCAAACTGCAAATTGCCTGACTCAACGAACAGAACCACTCGTGCCTTATTAGCACTTTGACACCGCAGGATATGATCTCATTCCAATACAAACAAACATCTTCCTTCTCTATACACTGAACATTCCTTATCATCAACAGCTCAAGACATCCTATTATTTCCACACATCTACTAAACACCATATAACCTTTGTCAAAATTTTGCTTCACTCGTGCCATCCTCGGCTCAATCTCTGCAACCAGAACTGATCCGCCAGCATACCTCGAGAAGGAACCAACATAACGCATAACCGTACAATCAGCTAATCAACAGCAACCTCCCCAACTTGGCTCAAAGCCATACATTAAGACATACTCAACAACTCATAACACTTTTACTCTAATGATGCCACAATACCATAGTGAGATGAAACTCAAATCATTTACAAGTTGTGAAAACATAGATCATCTAGTACTGTAATCTTCTACAAATCTCACCTTCGTCCCCACATCAGCTGAGTCCACTCTCTTAAGCGACCCATATTTTTCAAATTACAACACGCACCTTTCAATTACACATAGGATCTTCTAACGTACACATAAGGATCATACCACTTAACAACACTTCGCAGGAGATATCTCACCTACTTCGCCTCAATTTAGTATTTCAGCATGCCTTCCACCATCACATACGTTACATAGTCACTTAGTCTTCCTAGGTATGAACTCATACCGCCACATATAATGCACTACTCTCCCCAACTAGGAGACACGAAAATATTCTTCACGCGCTCATATTCGGGCTACACATCGAATCACAATAGGAATCGAACACTTAACAGTTCATCCATTTTCCAGCAGACTTCTTCGTCACTACCAAGTCACACAGATACATCTCGCGGTACTAACATAGTCATCCCATGAATACCAAACCGCCATTCCGGCTAATAGGGACATTACTGAACATATAAGTTCAAAACACTTGCTCACACAATCAGCACCTCGGTGCTCAAGCCATATGCAAAGATCTGGCCTCAAGTCCTCCAGATTGGCCCAACATATTCACGAAGATCACATCTTGCCCCTCGATCGGGGAATCACAAGCCATCAAGGCACATATAATACCGAACTCTCATGTGCGCATACAGACGTGTAGAAGGAATTTAAAGAGTTATATCTCAAGCTGAATCAAGTACGCACGATAAGAATTCCAAGAAAGTGGAGTTTCCTAAAGGTTCTGCAGCCTCTCGAGGATAAATACAAACATCTCCGTACCGATCCGTGAGACTCTACTAAACCTGCTCATGACTCGTGAGACCTAGTAACCCAGGCTCTTATACCAACTTGTCACGACCCAATTCTCAAACCCGGTCGTGATGGCGCCTCTCGTGAAGACAAGACCAGCCAACAGAACAACAATGCCTCATTTAACAGTTAATAAACATAAATGAATGAATAATACGACTTAATGACATTAATAACTGACATTTACCACCGAACACAACCCGACTGGGGTGTCACAAGTCACGGGCATCTAAAGAAAATCTAGACACAATTACAGGGCAAAATAATATACAAGAAATAAATTTTGGAATTCTAAAGACAACGTCCGGTGCCGCGAACACTGGCAGTCACCTTGCTCGGCTTCAATAGTCAAACCTTCAATCAGCTAGTAACCCGCTACCGGGTGAACAATACCTGCAACTGCACACGAGGTGCAGAGAGTAAAGTGAGTACTCAACTCAGTGAGTAATAAGAGTAAATAATAACTGAGCGGCAAGAAATCACGTAAGAGCAGTCCATCATGCAATATGGGACAACACAACTCTTTAAGAAAACAGTAAATCCGTGAAAATACTTTAGAAAGATCTGGCTCAGTTAAAAAACCTCTTTTGAAAATATCCTTTTCCCAACAATCAAGCAAATGAATGCATAATCAGATAGTGCAAGTCCGCACATAAGTCAGCCCCTCTAGCACAACACTCTATTAACAAATAACACCAGGGTATCTGGTAACAGTGCAAGAAAGAGAATGGATGCCAATGATATGAAAGTGCTGAATTTCATGCCACGTAGTACAAACAGGAACAAATACATGAATGCAATGCAATGCACATGACCGCTGCGGCGCGCAGCCCGATCCATTTGGGTACCCACGCTCACTGTAGGGGTTCAGACTCCGGAGGGGCTCCTACAGCCCAAGCGCAATACCAATATCACACCGTTGCGGCGCGCAACCCGATCCATCCTCAGTCTAGGAATGCACATATAACACTGCTGCGGTGCGCATCCCGATCCATGCTTAATCCAGAAATACACATAAGCCACTAGGGCAATATTCAAATAACAGTTCTCAGTTCAAAACGTCAGTAAGATATCATTTAAGTTTTCAAATCATGAAAAATGTCCGGATTTGCAAAACAACATTAAAACCCTAGATCGAGATCAAACAGTATGCAAAAATAATGCGAAAACAGCGATATCAATCCCTGAAGGATTCATATAGTTGGCACGAAGCCCAAACATGGCAATCAACCCAAATTATGATGATAACAAGTAGTTTCAGTCAAATACGCGGTAAAAACCAACAACCGGGATGGACCAAGTCACAATCCCCAATGGTGCTCTACCCCATTCTCATATCCAGCGTGCAAGTCACTTCAATACAATACTATGATGTGCAAATCCGGGGTTTCAAACCCTCAGGATATCATTTACAAGTATTACTCACCTCGAACTGGTGAAATCTCTAACTCGCGACGCCTTTGCTCCTCAAATCGGCCTCCACATATGTCGAATCTAACCAAAATCAGAGCGAATGCATCACAATATGCCAATGGAACAATACCCAATCGAAAACAATCAAAAAATAGCAAAAATCTCGAAACTACCAAAACCCGAGCCCCGGGTTCACTTCTCGAAATCCATAAAATTTTACATCAATACGATCCTTATCTCACCACGATTCTATACATATCAAATTCACAAGAATCGGAGTCCATTTGACCCCTAAAATCACTAGTTTCAACTCTTTTAAGTTTCAAGCCTTAACCTCCATTTTTAGCCTTTATTTCCTTGGATTTTCAGTGTTAACACATGTTTTTACACCATAATATCATAATCTAGGTCCAAGAATCCATACCTGATGAAAGCCCTCGAAAGCCTCGTCAAAAATAGCCCAAAACCTCCTTAGTCCGAAGTCCAAAATGTTTGTTTCCTTAAAAAAATTTGCGAAGAAGACTTAATATGTTCTGCCCAGTCATTTTCGCTTTTGCGGCACAAAACCCGCTTCTGCAGTTACCGCTTTTGCGGAAAACATTCCGCTTCTGCGGAAGTCACTTAAGCCGCCAGGTCCGCTTCCGCGGTCCAAAACTGCATCTGCGGTGACCGCTTTTGCGGACAGCCTTCCGCTCCTGCGGAAAATGCCAAGCCCTCAAGGAACGCTTCTGCAACCCCTTCCACCGCATCTGCGAAACCGCTTCTGCGGCCCCTTTTCCGCAGATGCGGAAATACCAGGTATCAGAACCATCAGCAATCACACAAGTCCAAAATTCACTCCGTTGGCCATCCGAAACCACCTCGAAGCCACTGGGACCTCAACCAAAAGCACCAACACCTCCTAAAACATTATTCAAACTTGTTCCAATCCTCAAAACACATCAAACAACACTAAAATCATCAATTCACATCGGATTCAAGCCTAAGTTTCTTCAAAACTTCCGAAATGCGCATTCGATCAAAAACCCGACCAAACGATGTCTGAATGACCTGAAAATTTTCACACATATCCAAAATCACCCAAAGAAGCTACAACAACTCTCGGAATTCCATTCAGACCCTCGGATCAAAATCTCACCTATCAACCGGATTTCGCCAAAATACTAACTTCGCCAATTCAAGCTTAATTTTACCCCGGACTTCTAAAATCAATTCCGATCACTCTCCTAAGTCACAAATAATCCCTCGAAGCTAACCGAATCACCGGAAAGCACATCCGAGCCATCTAACTTAATAGTCAATATTCGGTTGACTTTTCCAACTTAAGCTTTCCTTAAAGAGACTAAGTGCCTCATTTCTTATCAAAAACCATTCCAAATCAACTCTCACACACCACATACCGATAATGAATTATGAAGAAGCAATAAATGTGGAAAATGGAGCAACAACACATGAGAGGACGGGTCGGGTCGTCACAAAAGAAAAGCAATATCCTGAGCAAGGTCCTTTATAAAAGGAGAAATATAATTCAAGCTTCCAAGAAATCTCTGAAGCTGGGTTTTATTAGTAATTATATCTTGAAATTTAGAAACAAATTCAATACTCCTATTGATAGGAATGATCCTACCCTTTTGAATGTTATGACCCAAAAATCTAACAGAAGTTTGGAAATACATATTTTTGGTTTTGATAGAACTAAGCCATTCTGAATAATAATCTCTTTAAATAAATCTAAATTTTTAAAATGAGATTCTATATTTTTTGAAAATACTAGAGGGAGCATTTTTCAAACCAAAAGGCATAACATTCCATTCGTATTGGCCCATTGGTACACTAAAAACAGTTTTATATCTGTCTGATTCAGATATTTGATTCTGCCAATAACCTAATTTAAGTCAAATTTTTAAAATATAATGGCATTATGAAGTCTATCAAGTAAATCCTTTTTATTAGGAATAGGATATCTAATCCATTTCAAAACCTTATTGAGAGGTTTATAGTTAATAACTAATCTAGGAACTCCTCGTTCATGTTCAGCATACTTGTTCACATACAAAGCAGTACAAGACCATTTGGACTTGGAGGGTATAATCAAACCCTTATGTTGTAAAGAGTCAATTTCTCTTTTGCATAACTCCAAATATTCAGAGTTCATCTGGCAAGGTCTGGCCTTGGTAGGAATATTATCCTCCAAAAAATCTTCTTCATAAGGAAGACTTATAATATGCTTTTTTCTGCTCCTAAATTGATTTGGGTGATCCCCACAGATAGAAGCAGAAAACTGGTTTTTGAGAAAGTTTATTTTCTCAACTAACTTAGGATTTTTTAAATTCTGATCAACTGTAATGGAACAAATTTCATTTTTCAAAAAATCAATTTGATTTTCTTTTGAAGAAATATTATTAGAAATAATTTCGTTCAAAAACCTTTGGACAGGTTGAGTTATAAACTCAAAAGTGATACTCTTATCACCATAAGTGCCGGTAAAACTTTTCGTATCCCAATATAAGAAAGGCATTAATTTGATAAAAAATGGGACACCAAGTATAACATCCCCGTCGATATCTTTTACCAAAACAAATCTTTCAGGAATACATATATCCTGTTGGCAAATATATGCTTTAGGTAATTTATATGAAATACCCATTGAATTACCACTAGCATTTTTTAAACGGTGAGTGGTTTTATGAAAATATCTGGAGGGTATTACTCCTTCTTTTACACAATTTAAATCTGCTCCACTGTCAAATAAAGCAATAAACTCTTTTTTGAAATTATAATAAATTAAAAGAGTTATTTTTATTAAAAACTTTTGGGTGATAAGATATTGGAGTTTTTCTAAAAACTCATCTTCAGAAAAGTCTATGGCTGCAAGTAAAGTACTGGCAATATTTTCTTCTGAAGAACTCGGAGCTGTATATAGATCAGTGATTTTCACATTGGAATTTGAAGTAATTAATTCAGAATTTTCTAATTTGAAAACACTTTCATCCAATGCTATATGAGAGGTCTTTAATTCCGAGATTTGCCTTTTGAGATACATTATCTCTGTGCTTAAATCTTGGACAGTAGCTGGCCTATCAGACTGGGTTTTGTTTTTCACCATTCTTTGAATTGCAGACATGGTGTAAGGTTTTGTTGGAGATGGAATACTGTCCATCTTGTCAACCTCTATTTCTTCCTCTAGGTTGGTAGGAAGTTTGTCAATAATCTGGGACTTTAATTTTGGGTCTTTGATAACCCTCAACAACTCTATCATGTTGTTATTAGTCAAGACATTAATTTTCAAGTCTTTAAACTGGGAATAGAAATTAAAGAGTTCATCATTAGGATTACAACACTGATTGGAGCATTGTCCTTTATTATAGAACTCATGTTCATCCTCAATAGATGAAATATAATCTTTTTCTTGAAGCACTCTCAAGTCTTCACTAGTTGATGACTCTTGCCCAGATTCATGGTCAGAATTCTCCGGAGAAGAATTTAGGAGAATTTTGCAAAGATAATCTTTAATATTCTCATCTAAATCAAGTTCTTTGATTTTATCCTTGATTTTGCAATCCTTTGCGTAATGGCCTACTCTTCCGCATTTCTAGCAGGCTTGAGGGTTTTTTGCTTTAACATAACCCTTTCTGGCTTTATGAAAAACCTTCCTTCTTTGGGTCTTTTCACGCCATTTTTCAGGCGAACCCTTTTCTTCTTGAAGTCCTTTTTCTTATGGGACTTCTTCCTTTTTGAAGGAATGTCAATTGCGAACTGTTCACAGAATTCACCTGAGAGACAAAGTTTCTTACTCTCTTGGTTTAGCTTTATTTCATTGCAAAGGGCTAAACCTTCCTGAGTTCATACACTAACGAGTTTACCATATGAGTATGTTTCATAATTAATACTCATCCTGTACCTCTAAGGACTTTTCGAATCCTTTCAGCAAATAAGGGAGGGAGACCATCTATGAATTTGGCCTTCCAGTGAGTACTATTTCTCTCTGGTAATTCCATCACTCTAGATAAGAAAACATATTTGTACCATCTAAAAGATGTAAGGGTCTTACATCTTAAATTCTGAAGCATAGTTCTGATAGTTTCACTATTATTAGACCAGCTTCCAGAAAAATGTTCTATGATATTTAGAACTAATGAATAGACTGCATTCTGTACAGTCTTATTATCTTCGACCTTAGTCACACTCATTATTTTCTTAAGTTGGTTTTGAGTGAGATAATTATCCCACCAGCCTTTAAGCTGACCAGTAAATCCAGCAATAAGCATTTCTGCAATTGCCTTATCTGCATTATTATTAACTTTGCAGATAGTACTGTACATAAGCATTCTATGTACTGTAGTATAGATCTGTCTTTCAGCAAGACCATCTATATTCCACTCATAAATGTCTGACCCACTATAACCTTGGTGGTAGTGGTAATTGTCATGTTCTTCTATTAGAACATCCTGATGGGTTGGTCTAGGGTAATAAAACATTCTTTGGTAGGGTTTGCGAGCATAATTTTCAGAAATCTTATTAATCTGATCCTCTACCTGAATTCTCTTACCTTTATCAGGTTTATGCTCTAGAGTTAAAGGACTGGCCTTAAACTCTCCAAACTTCTTATTAAGAAGTTCCTCCAAATTATTAAAACTTTTTATTTTAAAGTCTTTTACCTCTGGTGGAGGTTGGATGCTGGTAGTAGCTATTTGCTCTTTACCTTTAGCCTCCCTTTGAGAAATCTTTTGGATCTCTGCTATAAGCTTGTCCAATTTCTCATGTATTGTGATAACCTGTTCTCCCAGAATACTAACATACATATTAGTATAATTATTCTTAGTAAGCATAGTATTCAGGTTTTTGGCTGTAATAGTAGCCACATCATTTTTAAATAATTTAGAAAAAGCAGTAAAATAAACTACTTTATCCTTTTCCCCCATTTGAAAAGATTGTTGGGGTGGAAAAACAGATTTAGTGATTTTTCCACTAGTGAGCATATAATCTCTTTCTAACATAGAAATATAGTTATAAATATGTTTAGACATAAACCAAGGAACAAAAGCAATGATTTTATTTTTCTTGCTAATATCCTCATAAAAATCATTTCTAAAGAATTGTATTAATTCACTAGTCATGTTTTCATGAAACCATTTTCTGAAAACAGCCAATCTGGGTTTTAGAAATTCTTCTAAAATCATTTTTCTTGCCGATGATCCCGGACTAAAATCTATTTGGTTTTCAACCATCATTAACACTATTTGAAAAATTCATTTCGGATGCAGTGGATTCAAGATCTGAATTAATCTTGACTATATTATCTTGACCAATTTTTATATTATCAATTCTATTATTTTCTCTAATTTGTGATGTTGATGCTCTAGATGGAAAATCTACCACATAATTAATCGAAGAAATATAAGAAGAATTTGATCTAGTTAGTCTAGATGATAAACTGATATTATCAGTTTGAACGGGTTCATTGAACCTGATTTTTACAGTGCCATCTGAGGTTTGTTCTATTTCTGTAACCTCAGTATTACCAGTGTCTCGAGGGGCAATTGCTTCCTCTATAACCCATTCCTTAGGGAAATCAATTTCATCCCATTTGATAGGTCTTCTGGTAGTTACTTTGGATTTTCCAAAGTTGGTTTCTATAAGAATAGTTTCATTTTTGAAATCCATAATTTTGCACATAGGATTCAAAGTATATAAAGGTTTGAAATAAATCCTATAACAGATACATATAACTTCTGTGCCAGACAAATAATCATAACCATGTAATTTAATACTAAGTATTAAAGCATTTAAAGAATTCTCATCATTAAGAGAAATTTTCAAATTGGGATAAGCATTAAAATAAACTGGGCCATAACCCAAACTGGTTTGCACAATCCCTATAAGAGACTTTTTCCAGTTCTGGTTTCTGCCATCTCTGAGAGCTGCTATAAATCTTTCAGGTAAGCCTCTTAAAGTAAGTGGCTTGAAGGAAACTTGTATTAAACCTATATGTATGAATCTATGTGAATCCCTATAAGGGGCAAAATCACTCACAGATAATAATTTGAACATAGCATGATCACTATCTACGGTGATAGTTTCTTCACTAGTTTTAACTACTTATTTTAAACCTATTTTTTAAAAAGTACCTAACTAGTATATTACCTTAGGTTTCACTAATGGTATAATCTATTTATTAAGAAGATCTAATTGTTGGGGCAATTCATATTCTTCTTTCCTACTGTTTTTAGCAGTAGTTTCTTCATAATGATATTCATTAAGAAAATAGTGTCTGACTTAGCATCTACAGTTACTAACTGGCATGGCTCTGATACCAAATAGATACAGGATTGCTTCCAATGAGGCTGCAGGAAAATTTATTACAAGAACTCCAACCTTGGCCAATTACCAACCTCTAGGTAAACCTTAAACCACGATGCTCCTCACAACCCTTCAACGGCCACCTGCCTAAACGAGTTTTTCGAGCACCACCGGTTAGGTTGGCCTAACCAAGGTTTACTGTCGAGATCAGTAACTGCCTGGTCAATATAGTTCTTAACCTATAACCTCATCAGGGTGATATTGTAAACATTTAGTTACAAAACATGCTAAGTGAATAACCTTTGAGTGCTAAGTCTAACACTTAATTATTTAGCCTTTCATTTAGGCTAAATAGTAATATAAATTAGGAAAGGGAGAGAGAGAAATAGTACCGGAGACCTTCTGTTTTTGTGTCCAAGCGACCTTTTTGATTTTTTCTATACAACACTTAAAATATTACAAGGAGATTTTTACAAAGAGGGTGGAGAGAGAAACTAGAGAGAAGAGAGAGTGTTGGCTGATGCTTTGGCTAATGACTGCCTCCTTCTATACTAAATTCATCCATATATAATGGATCACCTAGTAATAAAATAAAATTACAACAGTATTGGCCGACATAATAATTACACTAGTGGCCGACAATATAAAAAGAAAATCTTATATAATTATAAATGGACAAACTACTTTATTAAAGTAGATTCCCTTCAATAATGGAGGGGCCCGCTACTTTATTAAAGTTATTCGTCTCTATTACCCGTATTATTGGTTTATGGGGCCTTCAATGATTTAGACTTTGCCTTTTCCTTTTTTGTCTTTTTTCTCTGAAGATTCTTCAGATCTTTCTATCAATTTTGCAAGGAAATCTTCTATTTCATTAATATTAACTTCTGTTTCCGAGGTGCTTGGAGCTTCCCCTGCTACACATTCTTCTTCATCGGAAGTATTACCCATAGAAGCCATAGATATATTGTCACAGACTTATGTTCTGAAGTTTTTTGCTAAATCTTTATTTATTTCCTCAAAATATGAAGCGAGGATTTCTTTCTTGGAGAGAGATCCTTTCTTCATTTGAAGACTTTTAGTAATCATCTCAAAAGGACTTAATTTGTCCCTTGCAGTATCTGCTCTGTCCTATTTCACATAGGTGTCTATCTTGGCTTGAATTTGTTGAATTAATTCTTCACCAAATAGTTTGCCTTGGGTGTCTGTCTGGAGTAATTTGGTCCAGAATTTATTATAAAAAATTCTATGAAGGCAAGGAATTCCTTCATCGGTATAACCAGTTTGAACATCCCATTTCATGATCCATGAAATTGAAAATTCTATGAAGAAATACATTGATGCGATACCATCATAAAAGATATTATCTTTTTGTAATGAAATAATTCTGGGAGATATGTCTATCTATTGAGTATATAAACATTTAAATAAAGGAGGAAGTATTTCCAATGATGGACCATATAATTTTCACCATTTAAAATACCAATTTGGAATATGTTGACTGTTCATATTAGAAAAGAGTTTAATAAACCATGAGTGTTTCCTATTAGGATTCTCATAAAAAAAAGTTTTATTAAAACTTTCTATATAGTCCCAATAATTGAATTTAACTTAGACTTTTTATTCAGGATGAGTGTATTCTCTATCCTTTAGGGTACTCATTCCCTATTAATCTGAAGGTATGACCTTCTTGATAATAATTTTAGAGAAATTATAAATTTTTTTGTATTAGCAGGATAGAAATGTTGAATTTCAGCTGATCCTGTGGTGGAGAGTATAATCTCGTAATGCATCCTGTATTTATAAGTAGGAGTAGCGTATGATGTTGTATCAAAATTCCTTATCATTAGTTTCCAAGGATTATCCTTCTATTTGAGGTCGGATTGTTCCAAAAGAATTATTAACTCTTTTGTTTCCTTTCGGTTATAAACCTTAAGGTTTTCATTGCTGTCCTCTGTTATAACTGAGGAGTAGGATGGTGTACTTGTACCTTCACCTTTTTTGGATTGTATAAAATCCATAAGCTCCTTGTATAATGGGTGGTCGGTATTACCTCCAGTGATGTTCGCAGCTATAAGCTGTTGATTTCCGATCTGAGCGAGAATATTATTCTCTGTGTTATTAGTAGAACCTCTTCCTCTTCCTCGAGGAGGTCTGTATGTAGGTCTCATGTTCTGCATATGAGAGAATTTTTATTAGAAAAGGCCTTCTGTACTATCAAGATCTTGATCATGTATATGATCTATTATATTATCTATTTTCTCATAATTATGAAAAAAATGATTTAATAGTATCATCTCATGCATGATATCTTCCATTATCATATCCATAATAAGACTTTGTAAGTCTCTCTGAAAAGGTATTACCTTTAAAATAGTAATTATTGTTTCTTCATAAAAAAAATGTGTAAAAACTCATAATCAACAATATTAAAGAGGGAACTTGTCACGACCCCAACACGGTCATGATGGCGCCCAGCACACTACTAGGCAAGCCCGACCATTTCCAATATTTAACCCCATTGATAAACAGAGATAGATAGATAAAACAGTGATCACCAAACCATTTAAGTCAAAGATCAGGAAAATACTGATAAAAATGCGGAAGTTTAACAAAATACAGAATATAGCCCAACCATGGACCCGGTGTCACGAACATGAGCCTCTAAATATAGAATGACATCCTACTACAAAGTCTGTCTAAAATCCAATAACAAGGAAATAAAAGATAGGGATAGAGGGGAGGAATCTAAGGCTGCGAACGCAGTGTAGCTACCTCGATGCTACCGAAAGCTAACTCAGCTCGTCCAAACTGGATCTACTCAGCCTGAGAAAAACCTGGATTTGCACGCAAGGTGCAGGGAGTAAAGTGAGTACTCCGACTCAGTGAGTAATAAACATAAATACAGCCTAAAAGTAAGAAATCGCAGAAATACACAAGGTAACCTATATCTAACAGTCCAAATCAACATCAGTGTAAACATGTAAAAGAATAATACAGTTAATGGAATAATGCATGATAAGAAGTAACACATATAATGGTACACTCTAGTACATGCTGCGGCGTGTAGCCCACTCCACATATTTAACGTCGACGACGCTCACTGGAGGTGTGTACAGACTCCGGAGGGCCTCCTATAGCCCAAGCGCAATATCAGCTATCTCGTGGCATCAAATAGACTCTTGGCCTCAATATAAATATATCATCGCTGCGGCATGCAACCCGATCCACATCAAGGGAAACACATCCTCACTATCGGGTCCTCGACCCATCTCAGTCAAATAAGTTCACAGCCACTCCGGCATGACATACTATAGGGATCTCAGCCCTCATATCCTTTTCATATAATATTCATGATTAAAAACACAGTCCTTTTTATTACTTTATCAGTTTAAAACATGACTGAGAGTATAATGTATGCAAACAAGTGAGGAAAACCAATGAAGATCCCCTAAGGATTTTACAGGTCGGCACATGGCCCCAAACATGGCAATAAGCCCAATTCACGGTAATAAGATATGCGTCTCAATCGCCAATATAGTGAAAATAACACTCGGGTTGGACCAAGTCACAATCCCCATCAGTAAACGACCACGCATTCGTCATAGAATGCGTGTCACGCCTCAATATAGCGTTATGATGTGAAAGTCCGGGGTTTCAAACCCTCAGAACTGCATTTACATCAATTACTCACCTCAAGCCGACCACAAGTCTAGCTCGCTATGCCTTTCCCTCACAAATCAATCTCCTCGTGCATAGAATCTGGTCAAAACCACAAGGAATACATCACAATAGGCTGAGGGAACAACATCCAATCAAAAACAATCGAGAAATAGCGAAAATCTCGAAACTAGCAAAACCCGAGCCCCGGGCCTGCTTCTCGAAAAATTACAAAACTCACATTACCAGATTCCTCGTCTTGTCACGAGTCTATACATATCAAATTTATCTAAATCGGAGTCCATTTGGCCCCTCAAATCCCTAGTTTAACTCTCTTAAGTTTCAAGCCCTAACCTCCATTTTTAACCTTTAATTCCTTGGGTTTTTAGTGTTAATCCATGGTTTTACACCATAATAACGTATTCTAAGTCCAAGAATCCATACATGATGATAGCCCTCGAAACACTCTTCAAAATCGCCCAAAACCCTCTTAGTCCGAAGTGGAAATGTTGTGTTCTTTCAAAAATTAGCGAAGGTTAAATTAAATGCTTCTGCCCAGTTCTTTTCGCTTCTACGACCAAAATACCGCTTCTGCTGCCTTCCCTACCACATCTGCGAAACCACCTCTGCGGTCCCTTTTCCGCTAGATACCAACAACCTTAAAACATGCCAAAACTCCAAAACTCTCCGTTTAACCACACGAACTCATCCCGAGGCCCCTGGGACCTCAACCAAAAACATAGATGTGACCCAATACCTTACTCAAACTTGCTCGTACCGTCAAAACACTATAGTTAACATCAAATCATCAAATTTCCTTAAATCAAAGCCTAAGTTCAACCAAAAAACTCGCATTCGATCAAAAACCAGACCAAATGACGTCCGAATGACCTGAAATTTTGCACATA
The DNA here is from genome assembly GCA_026770625.1 of Nicotiana glauca. Taxonomy (NCBI): domain Eukaryota; kingdom Viridiplantae; phylum Streptophyta; class Magnoliopsida; order Solanales; family Solanaceae; genus Nicotiana; species Nicotiana glauca. The sequence goes on along the minus strand of MU715668.1, from coordinate 60,362 downwards.
TCCAAAATCACCTAACGAAGCTACAACAACTCTCGAAATTCCATTCCGATCCTCGGATCAAAATCTCACCTATCAACCGGATTTCGCCAAAATACTAACTTCGCCAATTCAAGCTTAATCCTAAACCGGACCTCCAAAATAAATTCCGATCGCACTCCTAAGTCATAAATCATCCCCCGAAGCTAACCGAATCACTGGAATTCACATCTTATCCCTCTAACTAAATAGTCAACTTCTGATTGACTTTTCCAAAACAAGCTTTCCTTTAAGAGACTAAGTGTCTCATTTCCATCTAAAACCAATCCAATTTGACTCGATCACCTCAAATACCGATAATGAAGCATAGAGAAACACAATATGGGGGAAACGGGGCAGTAGATCACGTGAAGAGGGGACGGGTCATCACATCCTCCATAACTAAAACAAACGCTCGTCCTCGAGCGGGTCAAGAAACATACCTGGAGCCTCAAACAAGTGAGGATATCTGCTCCGCATCTCCCGCTCGGTCTCCCAAGTAGCCTCCTCCACGGGCCGACCTCTCCATTGTACCTTCACTGAGGCTATATCCTTCGACCGCAACTTCCGAACTTGACGACCCAGAATAGCCACTGGCTCCACATCAAATGTCAAATCATCATCCAATTGAACCGTGCTGAAGTCTAAAACATGAGACGGGTCCCCAACATACTTCCGGAGCATAGATACATGAAATACCGGATGAACCCCCAACAAGCTAGGCGGCAAAGCAAGCATATAGGCCACCCCCCAATCCTCTTAAGTATCTCAAAAGGCCCAATGAACCTCAGACTCAGCTTCCCTTTCTTTCCAAACCGCATAACGCCCTTCATAGGCGAAACCTTCAACAAGACCTTCTCGCCCACCATATAAGATACATCTCAAACCTTCCGGTCTGCATAACTCTTCTAACGCGAATGAGCTGCACGAAGTCTCTCTTGGATCACTTTCACCTTATCTAGGGCCTCCTGGACCAACTCTGTCCCCAATAGCCTAGCCTCGTCGGGCTCAAACCAACCAACCAGAGATCTACACCGTCTCCCATATAAGGCCTCATACGGTGCCATCTGAATGCTGGACTAATAACTGTTGTTTTAAGCAAACTCTGCAAGTGGTAAGAACTCAGCCCAAGAACCCCCAAAATCAATAACACAGGCACGCAACATGTCCTCCAATATCTGAATGGTACGCTCGGACTGCCCATCCGTCAGAGGATGAAACGCTGTGCTCAACTCTACCTATGTACCCAACTCTCACTGAAAAGTCCTCCAAACTGGGAAGTAAACTGAGTACCCCTATCTAAGATAATAGAAACTGGGACCCCATGCAACTGAACAATCTCTCGGATGAAAATCTCTGCTAACCGCTCCAAAGAATAGGCGGTACACACCGGAATGAAGTGCGCGGACTTGGTCAGCCGATCCATAATCACCCAAATCGAATCAAACATCCTCGAGGAGACCACTCACAAAATCCATAGTAATCCTCTCCCACTTCCACTCTGGAATATCCATCCGCTGAAGTACACCACCGGGCCTCTGATGCTCATATTTGACCTGCTGACAGTTGAGACACTGAGCTACATAACTCATAATATCCTTTTTCATCCTCCTCAACCAGTAATGCTGTCTCAAATCCTGATACATTTTCGCGGCACCTGGATGGATAGAATACCGCGAGCTTTGGGTCTCCTCTAATATCAATTCCCGAAGCCTATCCACATTGGGCATGCAAATCCAGCCCTGCATCCTCATCACACCATCATCATCAATAGTCACATCTCTGGCATCATCATGCTAGACCCTATCTTTAAGGACAAGCAGATGCGGATCATCATACTGGCACTCTCTTATGCGATCATACAAGGAAGACCGAGAAACAACCACACAAGCCAACACTCGACTAGGCTCAGAAATGTCTAATCTCACCATCCGATTGGCCAAGGCCTGGACATCAACTGCAAAGGGCCTATCCCCAACTGGAATGTATGCCAAACTACCTATACTAACCGCCTTCCGGCTCAAAGAAGCGGCCACTACATTGGCCTTCCCCGGGTGATACAATATGGTAATATCACAGTCCTTGAGTAACTCAAGCCACCTCCGCTGCCTCAAATTAAGATCCTTCTGCTTGAACAGATGTTGAAGACTGCGGTGATCAGTATACACCTCATAAGATATGCCATATAAGTAATGCCTCCAAATCTTCAAAGCATGAACTATGGCAGCCAACTCCAAATCATGTACGGGGTAGTTCTTCTCATGGAGATTCAACTGACGAGAAGTATATGCAATAACTCTACCCTCCTGCATCAATACACATCCGATCCCAAGTCTTGAAGCATCACAATACACGGTGTAAGAACCTAAAGCTGATGGCAAAACCAACACTGGAGCTGTTGTCAAAGCTGTCTTGAGCTTTTGAAAGCTCTCCTCGCACTCGTCTGACCATACAAATGGTGCACCCTTCTGCGTCAACTTGGTCAAGGGCGAAGCAATATATGAAAAAACCCTGGACGAACTTGCGATAATATCCTGCCAAATCGAGGAAACTCCGAATCTCCGTGGCTGAGGACGGTCTAGGCTAACTCTGCACCGCCTCTATCTTCTTTGGATCAACCTGAATACCATCACTGGACACCACATGTCCCAGAAAATCCACAGACCCAAGCCAGAACTCACACTTGGAGAACTTTGCATAAAGCTTCTCCTCCCTCAATCTCTGTAATACCACTCTCAAATGCTGAGCATGCTCCTCCTGGCTACGCAAGTACACCGGGATGTCATCAATAAAAATGGTGACAAATGAATCCAGATACGACCGAAATACACTGTTCATCAGATGCATGAACGCGGCTGGGGCATTAGTCAGCCCAAAAGACATAACCAAAAACTCGTAGTGCCCATATCTCATCCTGAAAGCTGTCTTCATAATATCATAATCCCTAATCTTCAGCTGGAGGCTGGTCCTGAACGGGGGCAACTGGTGGATCTGCAGGTGCTGCCTCTGCTGCTCTGCCTCGACCACGACCACAACCACGACCGCGCCCACGGCCTCTAGTAGGTGGTAATGGTGGTCGTCTGCCACATCCGGTAGCACGGGTTCTCGCCATCTGTGAGAGAATAGAATAACAAAATTTAGTTCTCGGATAAACAAAGTTGCACGAAAAGAATTCCATGAATATGAAGTTTCCTTAAGGTTCTACAGCCTCCCGGGGATAAGTACAGACGTCTCCGTACCGATCCGTGAGACTCTACTAAACCGGCTCATGACTTTCGAGACCAAGTAACCTAGGCTCTGATACCAACTTGTCACAATCCCAACCCGGTCATGATGGCGCCCAGCACACTACTAGGTAAGCCAGACCATTTCCAATATTTAACCCAATTGATAAATAGAGATAGATATATAAAACAGTGACTCACCAAACCATTTAAGTCAAAGATCAGGAAAATACTGATAAAAATGCGGAAGTTTAACAAAATACAGAAAATAGCCCAACCATGGACCCGGTGTCACGAACATGAGCCTCTAAATATAGAAGGACATCCTACTACAAAGTCTGTCTAAAATCCAATAATAAGGAAACAAAAGATAGGGATAGAGAGGAGGAATCTAAAGCTGCGAACGCAGTACAGCTACCTCGATGCTCCCGAAAGCTAACTCTGCTCGTCCAAATTGGATCTACTTAGCCTGAGAAGAACCTGGATCTGCAGGCAAGGTGTAGGGAGTAAAGTGAGTACTCTGACTCAGTGAGTAATAAACATAAATAGAGCCTGAAAGTAAGAAATCGCCGAAATACACAAGGTAACCTATATCTAACAGTCCAGATCCACATCAGTGTAAACATATAAAACAATAATACAGTTAAAGGAATAATGCATGATAAGAAGTAACACATATAACGGTACACTCTAGTACCCGCTGCGGTGTGCAACCCGCTCCATATATTTAACGTGAATGGCACTCATTGGGGGTGTGTATAGACTCCGGATGGGCTCCTACAGCCCAAGCGCAATATTAGCCATCTCGTGGCATCAAATAGGCTCTCGGCCTCAATATAAATATATCATCACTGCGGCGTGTAGCCCGATCCACATCAAGGGAAACACATCCTCACTATCAGGTCCTTGACCCATCTCAGTCAAATAAGTTCACAGTCACTCGGGCATGACATACTATAGGGATCTAACCCCTCATATCCTTTTCATATAATATTCATGATTAAAAACACAGTCCTTTTTATTACTTTATCAGTTGAAAACATGATTGAGAGTATAATGTATGCAAACAAGTGAGAAAAACCAATGAAGATCCCCTAAGGATTTTATAGGTCGGCACAAGGCCCCAAACATGGCAATAAGCCCAATTCACAGTAATAAGATATGCTTCTCAATCGCCAATACAGTGAAAATGACACTCAGGATGGACCAAGTCACAATCCCCATCAGTAAACGACCCCGCACTCATCATAGAATGCATGTCACGCCCCAATATAGCGTTACGATGTGAAAGTCCGGGGTTTCAAACCCTCAGAACTGCATTTACATCAATTACTCACATCAAGCCGGCCACAAGTCTAGCTCACTATGCCTTTCCCTCGCAAAATAAACCTCCTCGTGTGTAGAATTTGGTCGAAACCACAATTAATACATCACAATAGGCTAAGGGAACAACACCCAATCGAGAAATAGCGAAAATCTCGAAACTAGCAAAACCCGAGCCCCGAGCCCACTTCTCAAAAAATTACAAAACTCACATTACCGGATTTCTCGTCTCGCCACGAGTCTATACATATCAAATTTATCAAAATCGGAGTCCATTTGACCGCACAAATTATATTTCTCCTTTTATAAAGGACCTTACTCAAGATACTGCTCTTCTATATGATGGATTAAAGAAGAAACCCAAAGCCTGGACTGATAGTCATACTGAATCAGTCAAAAGAATTAAACAAAAGGTTCATAACCTCCCTTGTTTAATTTTTGCCAATCCTACTTGGGCAAAGATTGTAGAAACAGATGCTTCTGATATTGGTTATGATGGTATTTTAAAATATTGTTCACCATCTAATAAACAAGAATATCTTGTTCAGTTTTATTCTGGAAAGTGAAATAATGCCCAGAAGAATTATGCGACTGTGGCAAAAGAAATTCTTGCTACAGTCAAATGTGTTATGAAATTTCAGACTGATTTATATAATCAGAAATTTATTATTAAAACTGATTGCCAAGCTGCAAAATTTATTTTTAATAACGATTTTGAACATGATGTTTCTAAACAGATGTTTGCAAGATGGCAAGCTTTGTTAGCACCTTTTGATTTCGACATAAAATATAAAAAAGCGTCTAATAATACCCTTCCTGATTTTCTTACACGAGAATATGTGGACTCATAGTTCCCTCCCCAATAATGTTGATTATGAGTTACTATACAACGTTTTTAGGTGAAAAAACATTAATCACTATTTTAAAGGTAATTCCATTATGCAGAGACTTACAAAGTGTTATAATAGATGAAATTGTTTATGACATTATACATGAATATGAACAATTTTCTGAAGAATTTTCTATCCATGATTGTTCTGATGAAACTGGTAATAATTTTGAAGATATTCAAAACCTGTTTCTTAACTAATCCGTTGATTTTACAGATTACGAGACCTACATACATACCTCCTCGAGGAAGAGGAAGAATGTCTACTAATAACAGAGAGAATAATAATCTCGCTCAAATTGGAAATCAACAGCTTATAGCTGTAAATATCACTGGAGGTAATACCGGCAACCCATTATATAAGGAGTTTATGGATTTTTTACAATCCAAAAAGGATGAAGGTACTTCATCAAATACACCATCTTATTCTTCAGTTATAACAGAGGATGCAATGAAAACCTTGAGGTTTATAACCGAAAGAAAGGAAAAGAGTTAATAATTCTTTTGGAACAATCCGACCTCAAATTGAAGGATAATCCTTGGCAACTAATGACAAGGTATTTTGATACAGCGTCATACGCTACTCCTACTTATAAATACAGGATGCATTACGAGATTATACTCTCCACAACAGGATCAGCTGAAATTCAGCATTTCTATCCTGCTAATAAAAAGAGAATTTATAATTTCTCTAAGATCATTATAAAGAAGGTCATACCTTCAGATGAATGGGGAATGAGTACCCTGAAGGATCGAGAATACACTCATCCTGATCAAAAAGTCTCAGTTAAATTTAATTATTGGGACTATATAGAAAGTTTTAATAAAACTTTCCTTTATGAGAATCCTAATAGGAGACACTCATGGTTTATTAAACTCTGTTCTAATATAAACAGTCAACAGATTCCAAATTGGTTTTTTATGATCCATCATTGGAGATACTTCTTCCTTTATTTAAATGTTTATATACTCAATGGGTAGACATATCTCCCAAACTTGTTTCATTACTAAAAGATAATATCTTTTATGATGGTATCGCATCAATGTATTTCTTCACAGAATTTTCAATTCCATGGATCATGAAATGGGATGTTCAAACTGGTTATACCAATGAAGGAATTCCTTGCCTTCATAGAATTTTTTATAATAAATTCTGGACCAAATTACTCCAAACAGACACCCAAGGAAAACTATTTGCTGAAGAATTAATTCAACAAATTCAGACCAAGATAGACACCTATGTGAAATTAGACAGAGCAGATACTGCAAGGGACAATTTAAGTGTCACGACCCCAATCCCCGTCATGATGGCGCCCAACACAATTGCTAGGCAAGCCCGACCATCTGAACACTCTCAACCCAAATACGAAATCTTATTATTAGATGATTAAGTTAATTTAGCAGTTAACGAGATTAGTAATCCGACAGTAAATAGAAACCACACGAAAAACCATAATAACTGTAAAAAAAAATAACTCCCAACAGATCTGGGGTCACGATTTAAGAGCCTCTAATACAACTGAGTAGCAAAATCGAAGTATAAAAGAGTCTAGGAATGCGAAATCAAAAGAGATAAGGGGAGGAGTCGGGTCCTGCGGAAGCCAGGAAGCTACCTCGACAACTCCTGAGATAATCTGGAGGGCAGCAACAACGCTACTAAGCCTCTGGAACACCTGTATCTGCACACACGGTGCAGGGAGTAAAGTGAGTACTCCAACTCAGCGAGTAATAAGCATATATAATGACTCAAGATGAGAATTCATGAAATATGACAATGTAAAGATATAACTAACAATTCAACATAATTAACGGTGAAATGGAAACAAAACAAATGACAGGTAGAATAGATAAATATCAATGAATGAATGCAATGCAATGCACATGACCGCTGCGGTGCGCAGCCCGATCCATTTGGGTACCCGCGCTCTCTGTGGGGGTTCAGACTCTGGAGGGGCTCCTACAGCCCAAGTGCAATATCATCATATCATCACTGCGGCGTGTAGCCCGATCCAATCTCAGTCCAGGATATGCATGTACGTCACTCGGGCAATGTTAGGTAATAGCTTACAGCTCCAAACGTCAGAAAATGTAGTTTAAGTTTTAAACCTTAGAAATATGACCGAACATTTCAAAACAGTGTTTAACTCAGGACTGCAATCATTTAACATGCTAAGTATCAGGGAAACAGTGATTATAATCCCTAAAGGATTCAAATAATCGGCACGAAGCCCAAATATATTCATAAAATCCAAGTAGGATGATTACCAAACAATCTCTAGTCAAGAACACAGTATGAACATCACTCGGGACGGACTAAGTCATAGTCCCCTATCACAACCGACCCCGCACTCGTCATGGAGTACATGTCTCGCCTCAATATAGCGTCACAGTCTGATATACCGGAGTTTCAAACCCTCAGGTCATCATCTACATCTATTACTCACCTCAAGCCGGCCACAAGTCAAGCTCGCCAAGCCTTTTCTCCTCGAATCGACCTCCTCGCGCGTCGAATTTTATCAAAACCATAAGGAACACATTACAAAAGGCCAAAGTAACATAACCCAATCGAAAAATACTCGAAAAACGTCAAAAATCACGAAGTTGGCAAAACCTGAGCCCCGGGCCCCCTTCTTGAAAAATTACGAAATTCACATCACTGGATTACTGATCTCGCCAAGAGTCCGTACATATCAAATTTACCAAAATCGGAGTTCAAATGCCCTTTAAAATCCCAAATTTTCATTTAAAAAACCCAAGCCCTAGTTCTTCCAATTTTTACCCAAATTTCCAAGAATTAAAGGTTTATTCTTCAATAAAATGACGTTTCTAGGTCACGAGACTTACCTCCAATCAATTCCCATCAAAATCCTCTTCAATCTCTACCACAAAGCTCTTAAGACGGTTAACAATGGAGGAAAAGTGAATAGACTTACGGATGAAATAATAATATAAAACCCTTGTGCCTAGCGACTTTCGCTTATGCGGTCCCGCTTCCGCTTATGCGGGACCGCTTCTGCGTCCAAAACACCGCTTATGCGGATTTTCATTTAAAATTCAACTTCTGCCTTTGCGACTCATTTTCCGCTTCTGAGGATTACCCAAGACCGCTTCTGCAGTTATTCACTCGCTCCTACGGACCTGCTGATGCGAAAAGGGTCCGCTTCTGCGGAACTACTCTACCATACCACCGACCGCTTATGCGATGACTCACTCGCTTCTGCGGTCCATTTCCGCAGAAGCGGAAATACCAGATGACAAAAACAACAGACCTGAAGCAAACTTCAAAACTCTCGTTTAACCACTCGAATTCACCCCGAGGCCCCCGGGACCTCACCCAAAAACACCAACACATCGTAACACCTAATTCAAACTTGTTCCAACCCTCAAAACACATCAAACAACGCTAAAACCATTAAATCACATCGGATTCAAGACTAAGTTTCTTAAAAACTTCCGAATTGCACATTCGATCAAAAACCCGACCAAAACACCTCCGAAAGACCTGAAACTTTTCACACATATCCAAAATCACCTAACGGAGCTACTGTAACTTTCAAAATTCCATTCCGACCCTCGGATCAAAATCTCACCTATCAACCGAATTTGCCAAAATTCTAACTTCGCCAATTCAAGCCTAATTCTACACCGGACCTCAAAAATCACTTCCNGATCGAATCAACCTATCCCTCAACAATACAATTCGGGGCCAACCAAGCCAACTCAAGCTAAACATGTACCCACATCGGCCTGCCAACGAACTTATTACCAAGGAAGACTGAAGATGCTCCTACCACTACTATAACTCCTGTCAGAGCTGTACGGTATGATGTCCAGCACCAAATCAATACCGAAATCAACAACCTTGCCTGGCGACATGCCCAGCCACAAGAAACACCTCTAAGAAGTCCCTCAACTCCTGAACTAAATCAATGGTGGAATCTCCTGCACTGACATCCATCACGACGACCCAATAAGAAAAGCAATCCTTCCCAGCCATCTGCGGGGTCTTTGAAATATAGACCACTCTACTAGAACATAATCGAACGTACTATGCCACTCAACCAGTGGCATTTTTGGTATAGCCCCTAGCGTAGTAGTTCAGAATCACCTAACACTAAGACAATCAGTATGAATTTCAACATCACAACCAAAATCTAACATACCAGCAAATAAAGATCCACTCGAGCCTCCAAATCCTGATTGCTGCTAAACGGCGCCGATACACACGATCCACAACCACAACCTAGCCTGTACATGAGAACTTCTAATATCCAACTCCATATGGCACACGAATTATCATACTTGATCCCAATTTCTCCGTCCGAACACGTGCACACCTTTAATACCTAATTATTCCACGGTAAATACTCTAAAATTTCCATATGCCATACAAGCAATTCGAATACTGACAGTCGATCCAGCCTGAAAGTGTCGCAATACTACCGAAATATCATCAGTTTTATCACATATTTTTTTTAGACATATACTCTCGTCAAATCACTTCCAATTAGAAATACAATTTCCTTAATCATCTGAAGGTCATTCACCCTAATCATCTGAAGATCATTTCTCTATTCATCTAAAACTGCTTGTGCCACCTAAGAAGGTTATGAATTTCCATTCAAAACTGAACTGCTCAGGAAATAAACCACTCCAGACATAATCAAAAGTCGCATATGATGCCTCAATGTATCAATAGGCTACCAATTCAAACGCGATACAAAGGAAAATGAACTCTGGAAGAAATTACCAACCTCACGCACTAATAAGGACTTTCCTTAGAAATAGGAAGTAAGGCATACAAAAGTAGTAGATAGAGAACTATACTCAACATCCCACTGTTGCGGCGTGCAACCCGATCCAGATAACATACCCATGGCGGCGTGCCACCCGATCCACACATAGATCTCACATAAGGGATGCACATCGAGCCAAATTTGCTTATTACAACAAAATACCGGATATCGGTCATATGCATGCTAAGAGCATAATAATATCTCTGAGGGACATATGGTACTACAAGCTAAAAAACTCAAGAACAACTAAGGTGCGATATACAATCTGAATTTCAAGAGCCAAGCTGCTCATATAACATCATTCCTATGCGGATCCTTAACAGATAAGCAATTTCTCAAGACGTCTCATAACTTACACAGCGCAATGTATCACTACATGGAATATCTGGCAACGAAACATCAACCTGACTGCTCCTCCA
>MU715668.1:31009-48698 GCA_026770625.1 Nicotiana glauca | reverse complement strand
CACATTCGATCAAAAACCCGACCAAAACACCTCCGAAAGACCTGAAACTTTTCACACATATCCAAAATCACCTAACGGAGCTACTGTAACTTTCAAAATTCCATTCCGACCCTCGGATCAAAATCTCACCTATCAACCGAATTTGCCAAAATTCTAACTTCGCCAATTCAAGCCTAATTCTACACCGGACCTCAAAAATCACTTCCGATCACGCTCCTAAGTCAAAAATCACCTCCCGAAGCTAACCGAATCACCGGAATTCACATCCGAGCCCTCTAACTCATAAGTCAACATCCGGTTGACTTTTCCAAACCAAGCCTTCGTTAAAGAGATTAAGTGTCTCATTTCCTATCAAAACCAATCCAATTCAACTCTAACACAAACAATGTCGATAATGAAACCTGAAGAAGTAACAAATGGGGGAAACGGGGCTGTAATACATGAGACGACAAGTCGGGTCGTCACATCCTCCCCAACTTAAACAAACGCTCGTCCTCGAGCATACCCAGAGTTGTTCTAGAAGTTTACCAATAGCTGAATAACTTTACCATGCATATACCTGGGGGTGATCCCACGTCACCCTATTTTACATAGGTCCGATAACACCTTTTAACTAAAATTACACAATCCAATCTAGCCCATAAACGATAGAGCCATATTCTTACTTCTAAAACCATCAATATTATCAAAACCTCACATCTATACTTCGAATAAGTCCGAACATGCTGTAATAATCCCATACATGCAACCTAAGGTGCAATTACATTATAGACCACACAGATCAAATGCTTGTAGTGATAACTTTTAATCACAACAGCTGCACACAACACCCGAATACCGATAGAAAAACACTTATCAACTAAAGTCTTATCTCAACACCTTCACATACTGCAAATGATAAATAAAACACAGTAAGCCATAATCATTTCTTAGGTCAACCATTTATGAAGCCACTTCTCCTTTGGCCAAAACCATAGTAATTTTTTTTTTGAGTTGAACCTCGATATTATCCTCCTAACTAGCTGAAATCAAATCCATTTGTATTCATTTTAGATCCCAACAATCTTATCAAATACAGCACAACTACTCTGGCGATATTGACACGCCAGTACAGACTAAAGCCACTACTTGTGCAATCCGTGCACCAATAAGATACAATCTGAGCATACTCATATCACGAAACTGACTCAGACGAAAGAGCCGTACCGCAAGCTCACCAATATCATCACATCACAAGGCTAAGAACCCGTCTCACATCATAGAAATAGAACACACAAACTTTACCCGCAAGGTCATATTTCCACAAGCTTTGCTGCAACGCGCAATCCTATCCAAATACTACTCCACATGAAACACCTCAAGTCACTATGCTTGAAATCGAAAACCATGTCCAATTGATGTTAGGGACCAAAGAAAACCATTACATCCACGGTGAAACAAATAACATACACCACGCAAACCCGATAGAACATAACTGGTACGCCAGTCACCGAGCAATTCCCAATTACTCTTCCGGCTCGACTTCCACTATGAAATCCCAATGGAACTGCACCATATGTGCCCATTACCAACAAATCATAACGTCTCATAACACAGAAAGAGCAGCTCATAGATCTCCCCAGATCACTAACAAGCTCAATAACGATCGAATCAACCTATCCCTCAACAATACAATTCGGGGCCAACCAAGCCAACTCAAGCTAAACATGTACCCACATCGGCCTGCCAACGAACTTATTACCAAGGAAGACTGAAGATGCTCCTACCACTACTATAACTCCTGTCAGAGCTGTACGGTATGATGTCCAGCACCAAATCAATACCGAAATCAACAACCTTGCCTGGCGACATGCCCAGCCACAAGAAACACCTCTAAGAAGTCCCTCAACTCCTGAACTAAATCAATGGTGGAATCTCCTGCACTGACATCCATCACGACGACCCAATAAGAAAAGCAATCCTTCCCAGCCATCTGCGGGGTCTTTGAAATATAGACCACTCTACTAGAACATAATCGAACGTACTATGCCACTCAACCAGTGGCATTTTTGGTATAGCCCCTAGCGTAGTAGTTCAGAATCACCTAACACTAAGACAATCAGTATGAATTTCAACATCACAACCAAAATCTAACATACCAGCAAATAAAGATCCACTCGAGCCTCCAAATCCTGATTGCTGCTAAACGGCGCCGATACACACGATCCACAACCACAACCTAGCCTGTACATGAGAACTTCTAATATCCAACTCCATATGGCACACGAATTATCATACTTGATCCCAATTTCTCCGTCCGAACACGTGCACACCTTTAATACCTAATTATTCCACGGTAAATACTCTAAAATTTCCATATGCCATACAAGCAATTCGAATACTGACAGTCGATCCAGCCTGAAAGTGTCGCAATACTACCGAAATATCATCAGTTTTATCACATATTTTTTTTAGACATATACTCTCGTCAAATCACTTCCAATTAGAAATACAATTTCCTTAATCATCTGAAGGTCATTCACCCTAATCATCTGAAGATCATTTCTCTATTCATCTAAAACTGCTTGTGCCACCTAAGAAGGTTATGAATTTCCATTCAAAACTGAACTGCTCAGGAAATAAACCACTCCAGACATAATCAAAAGTCGCATATGATGCCTCAATGTATCAATAGGCTACCAATTCAAACGCGATACAAAGGAAAATGAACTCTGGAAGAAATTACCAACCTCACGCACTAATAAGGACTTTCCTTAGAAATAGGAAGTAAGGCATACAAAAGTAGTAGATAGAGAACTATACTCAACATCCCACTGTTGCGGCGTGCAACCCGATCCAGATAACATACCCATGGCGGCGTGCCACCCGATCCACACATAGATCTCACATAAGGGATGCACATCGAGCCAAATTTGCTTATTACAACAAAATACCGGATATCGGTCATATGCATGCTAAGAGCATAATAATATCTCTGAGGGACATATGGTACTACAAGCTAAAAAACTCAAGAACAACTAAGGTGCGATATACAATCTGAATTTCAAGAGCCAAGCTGCTCATATAACATCATTCCTATGCGGATCCTTAACAGATAAGCAATTTCTCAAGACGTCTCATAACTTACACAGCGCAATGTATCACTACATGGAATATCTGGCAACGAAACATCAACCTGACTGCTCCTCCATGAGGACCGCATTACTAAAATGAACACATCTGGCCTGATATAGAGCCATTATTCTCGTTAAGTCCACCCACCAACTTCAAGCTAATTCTGGTCACAATGAACTAGTCTGACAACCTTTCAAGGGTCCATAATAACTCCCTTTATCTCATAACACACAAGAACAACCATCATAATTGGAGTAATCCTCCCTAGTTCACAACCCAATAGGCCAAGTGCCCTCCAAGCATGAATTCCTCAATTTAACGACACCATCACAACCTTCATACTTGGTTCACATCTTTAATCAATCAACTTACTACATGCCATACTTATATAATCTTCCTATAGGACACACTCCCACAACCTACCACAACAATATTTGGGGCGTACCTACAGACCACCGGTCGCACTAACATTGAAAAGCGGTCAAGAATCATTAACCAGGACACAAAGCCCTTTTTGCGAAACACCTATATCAGGTGACGTTGAATACAATACCAACTCACCTTAAACATCGAAACTTCTTTCCTGCTCATCCGAGCTCATGAAATCCTTGTCAAAATTTTCCTTCACTCGTGCCATTCTCGGCCTAATTTCGACAACAAAAATTGATTCGCCAGCATGCCTCATATTAGAACCAACATAGCATATAACCGTATAATAAACTTTATCAATAGCAAACTCCCCAACTTGGCTCAAAGACATAGATCAAAATGCACTCAATAAATCATAACGCATATACTCTATTGTTGCCGTAATACCATAGTGATATTGAACTTGCTCCTTCATAAGCTTGTGGAAACACAAATCATCTGCAATTTTAACTCTTCTGCAATTCTTACATTCACTCACAGAACAGTTAAGCCCACTCTCTAGGCGGCCCAATTTAGATTTCAATGCATATTCTTCACTTGTAAATGAGATCTTCGAATAGACAACATAAGGGTCATACCACCTTAGAATACTCCGTAGGAGATAACCCACCTGTTTTGCCTCCAATTAACATTTTGTATACCTTCCACTGTCATACACATTACACTGTCACTTAATCTTCCTGAGTCGAAACTCATACCGTAATATGATATTTACTTCACTCCAAATAGGAGACATGAAAAGATTCTTCACGCGCCCATAACTCGGGGGTACACATCTAATCACAATGAAAATCAAACACCTAATAGTTCATCTATCATCCTGCAGCCCTTCCTTGTCACTTCCAAGTCATATAGATACATCTTGCAGTACTAACATACTCATTACATAGCTATCCAACCATCATTCCCACTAATAGGGACAATACCGAACATATAAGTTCAAAACACTTACTCACACAATCAGCACCTTGGTGCACAAGCCATATGCAAAGATATGGCCTCAAGTCCTCCAGACTGGCCTAACATAAACTCACAGGGATTACATCTCGCCCCTCGATCGGGGAATCACAAGTAATCGAGGCATCTCTGATACTAAGTGCTCATGCGCGCATACGAATGCGTGGAAGGAATTTCAAAAGCTTCTTTTCAAGATGAATCAAGGACGCACGATAAGAATTCAAGAATGTGAAGTTTTTCCTAAAGGTTCTGCAGCCTCTCGAGGATAAATACAGACGTCTCTGTACTGATACATGAGACTCTACTAAACCGGCTCACGACTTGTAAGGCCTAGTAACCTAGGCTCTGATACCAACTTGTCACGACCTCAATCCCGGTCATGATGGCGCCCAACACAATTGCTAGGCAAGCCCGACCATCTGAACACTCTCAACCTAAATACGAAATCTTATTATCATATGATTAAGTTAATTTAACTGTTAACAAGATTAGTAATCCAATAGTAAATAGAAACCACAAAGAAATCCAGAATAACTGTAAAGAAAAACAACTCCCAACAGATTTGGGGTCTCGAGTTTAGAGCCTCTAATACAGCTGAGTAGCAAAATCGAAGCATAAAAGAGTCTAGGAATGCGAAATCAAAAGAGTTAAGGGGAGGAGTCGGGTCCTGTGGATGCCAGGCAGCTACCTCGACAACTCCTTAGATAATCTGAAGGGCAGCAACAATGCTACTAAGCCTCTGGAACACCTGAATCTGCACACACGGTGCAGGGAGTAAAGTGAGTACTCCAACTCAGTGAGTAATAAGCATATATAATGACTGAAGATGAGAATTTACGAAATACCACAATGTAAAGCTATAACTAACAATTCAGCATAATTAACAGTGAAATACCAACAAAACAAATGATAGGTAGAACAGATAAATATCAATGCATGAATGCAATGCAATGCACATGATCGTTGCGGCGTGCAGCCCGATCCATTTGGGTACCCGTGCTCACTGTGGGGATTCAGACTCCGGAGGGGCTCCTACAGCCCCAAGCGCAATATCATCATATCATCACTACGGAGTGCAGCCCGATCCAATCTCAGTCCAGGATATGCATGTAAGTCACTCGGGCAATGTCAGGTAATAGCTCAGAGCTCTAAATGTCAGAAAATGTAGTTTAAGTTTTAAACCTTAGAAATATGACCGAATGTTTCAAAACAGTAATTAACTCAGGACTGTAATGATTATAATCCCTAAAGGATTCAAATAATCGGCACGAAGCCCAAATATATTCATAAAATCCAAGAATGATGATTACCAAACAATCTCTAGTCAAGAACACAATATGAACATCACTCGGGACGGACTAAGTCATAGTCCCCAATCACAACCGACCCCGAACTCATTATGGAGTACGTGTCTCGCCTCAATATAGCGTCACAATGTGATATACCAGGGTTTTAAACCCTCAAGTCATCATCTACATCTATTACTCACCTCAAGCCGGACACAAGTCTAGCTCGCCAAGCCTTTTCTCCTCGAATCGACCTCCTCACACATCAATCTGATCAAAACCATAAGGAACACATTACAAAAGGCCAAAGTAACATAACCCAATCGAAAAATACTCAAAAAATGTCGAAAATCACAAAGTTGGCAAAACCCGAGCCCTGGGCCCACTTCTCGAAAAATTACAAATTTTACATCACCGGATTCCTCGTCTCTCCTCGAGTCCGTACATATCAAATTTACCAAAATTGGAGTTCAAATGCCCTTTCAAATTCCATATTTTCATTTAAAAAACCCAAGCCCTAGTTCTTCGAATTTTTACCCAAATTTCCAAGATTTAAAGGTTGATTCTTCAATAAAATGACGTTTCTAGGTCACGAGACTTACCTCCAATCGATTCCCATCAAAATCCTCTTCAATCTCTACCACAAAGCTCTTAAGGCGGTTAACAATGGAGGAAAAGTGAATAGACTTACGGATGAAATAATAATATGAAACCCTTCTGCCTAGCGACTTTCGCTTATGCGGTCCCGCTTCCGCTTATGCGGAACCGCTTCTGCGTCCAAAACACCGCTTATGCGGATTTTCATTTAAAATTCAATTTCCGCCTTTACGACTCATTTTTCGCTTTTGCGGATTACCCAAGACCGCTTCTGTGGTTATTCACTCGTCCTCGAACGTACCCAGAGTTGTTCTAGAAGTTCACCAATAGCTGAATAACTTTACCATGCATATACCTGGGGGTGATCCCACGTCACCCTATCTCACATAGGTCCGATAACACCTTTTAACCAAAATTACACAATCTAATCTAGCCCATAAATGATAGAGCCACATTCTTACTTCTGAAACCATCTATACGAACAAAACCTCACATCTATACTTCGAATAAGTCCGAACCCGCTATAATAATCCCATCCATGCAACCTCAGGTGCAATTACATTATAGAACACATAACTCAAACGCTTGTAGTGATAACTTCTAATCACAACAGTTGCACACAACACCCGAATACCGATAGAAAAACTCTTATCAACTAAAGTATCATCTCAACACCTTCATATACTGCAAATGATAAATAAAACACACACTAAGCCATAACCATTTCTTAGGTGAACCATTTATGAAGCCACATCTCCTTTGGCAAAAACCATCGCAAATTTTTTTTTTGAGTTGAACCTCGATATTATCCTCCTAACCTGCTGAAATCAAATCCATTTGTATTCATCTAGATCCCAACAATCTCATCTAATCCAGCTCAACTACTCTGGCGATATTGACACGCCAGTACAAACTAAAGCCATGACTTGAGCAATCCGTGCACCAATAAGCCACAATCTGAGCATACTCACATCACGAAACTGACTCAGACGAAAGAGACGTACCACAAGCTCACCAATATCATCATATCACACGGCTGAGAACCCATCTCACATTATGGAAATAGAACACACAAATTTGACCCGCAAGGTCATATTTCCACACAGCTTTGCTGCAACGCGCAATCCTATCCAAATACCACTCCACATGAAACACCTCAAGTCACTATGCTTGAAATCGACAACCATGTCCAATTGATTTCTGGGACCAAAGCAAACCATTACATCCACGGTGAAACAAATAACATACAACACGCAAACCCGATAGAACATAACCAGTACGCCATTAACCGAGCAACTCCCAATTACTCTTCCGGCTCGACTTCCACGATGAAATCCCAATAGAACTGCACCATATGTTCCTATTACCAACAAGTCATAACGTCCCATAACACAGAAAGAGCAGCTCATAGATCTCCCCAGATCACTAACAAGCTTATTAACGATCGAATCAACCTATCCCTCAACAATACAATACGGGGCCAACCAAGCCAACTCAAGCTAAACACGTACCCATATCGTCTTGCCAACGAACTCATTACCAAGGAAGCCTGAAGACGCTCCTTCCACTACTATAACTCCTGTCGGAGCCGTACGGTATGGTGCCCGGCACCAAATCAATACCGAAATCAACAACCTTGTCTGGCGATACGCCCAGCCGCAAGAAACACCACCGAGAAGTCCCTCAACTCCTGAACTGAATCAATGGTGGCAACTTATGCACTGACATCCATCACGAAGGATCAATAAGAAAAGCAATCCTTCCCAGCCGTCTGCTGGGTCTTTTAAATATAGACCACTCTGCTAGAACATAATCCAACACACTACGCCACTCAACTAGTGGCATTTCTGGCATAGCCCCTAGCGCAGTAGTTCAGAATCACCTAACACTAAGACTACCAGTTCGAATTTCAACATCACATCCAAAATCTAACATACCGGCAAATAAAGATCCACTCGAGCCTCCAAATCCTGATTGTCGCTAAACGGCGCCGATACACACGATCCACAACCACAACCTAGCCTGTACATGAGAACTTCCAGTCTCCAACTTCATATGGCACACGAATTATCATACCTGATCCCAATTTCTCCGTCCGAACACGTGCACACCTTTAATACCCAATTATTCCACGGTAAATACTCTAAAATTTCCACGTGCCATACAAGCAATTCGAATACCAACAGTCGATCCAGCCTGAAAGTGCCGCAATACTACCGAAATATCATCAGTTTAATCACATATTTTTTTGAGACATATACTCTCGTCAAATCACTTCCAATTAGAAATACAATTTCCTTAATCATCTGAAGGTCATTCACCCTAATCATCTGAAGATCATTTCTCTATTCATCTAAAACTGCTTGTGCCACCTAAGAAGGTTATGAATTTCCATTCAAAACTGAACTGCTCAGGAAATAAACCACTCCAGACATAATCAAAAGTCGCATATGATGCCTCAATGTATCAATAGGCTACCAATTCAAACGCGATACAAAGGAAAATGAACTCTGGAAGAAATTACCAACCTCACGCACTAATAAGGACTTTCCTTAGAAATAGGAAGTAAGGCATACAAAAGTAGTAGATAGAGAACTATACTCAACATCCCACTGTTGCGGCGTGCAACCCGATCCAGATAACATACCCATGGCGGCGTGCCACCCGATCCACACATAGATCTCACATAAGGGATGCACATCGAGCCAAATTTGCTTATTACAACAAAATACCGGATATCGGTCATATGCATGCTAAGAGCATAATAATATCTCTGAGGGACATATGGTACTACAAGCTAAAAAACTCAAGAACAACTAAGGTGCGATATACAATCTGAATTTCAAGAGCCAAGCTGCTCATATAACATCATTCCTATGCGGATCCTTAACAGATAAGCAATTTCTCAAGACGTCTCATAACTTACACAGCGCAATGTATCACTACATGGAATATCTGGCAACGAAACATCAACCTGACTGCTCCTCCATGAGGACCGCATTACTAAAATGAACACATCTGGCCTGATATAGAGCCATTATTCTCGTTAAGTCCACCCACCAACTTCAAGCTAATTCTGGTCACAATGAACTAGTCTGACAACCTTTCAAGGGTCCATAATAACTCCCTTTATCTCATAACACACAAGAACAACCATCATAATTGGAGTAATCCTCCCTAGTTCACAACCCAATAGGCCAAGTGCCCTCCAAGCATGAATTCCTCAATTTAACGACACCATCACAACCTTCATACTTGGTTCACATCTTTAATCAATCAACTTACTACATGCCATACTTATATAATCTTCCTATAGGACACACTCCCACAACCTACCACAACAATATTTGGGGCGTACCTACAGACCACCGGTCGCACTAACATTGAAAAGCGGTCAAGAATCATTAACCAGGACACAAAGCCCTTTTTGCGAAACACCTATATCAGGTGACGTTGAATACAATACCAACTCACCTTAAACATCGAAACTTCTTTCCTGCTCATCCGAGCTCATGAAATCCTTGTCAAAATTTTCCTTCACTCGTGCCATTCTCGGCCTAATTTCGACAACAAAAATTGATTCGCCAGCATGCCTCATATTAGAACCAACATAGCATATAACCGTATAATAAACTTTATCAATAGCAAACTCCCCAACTTGGCTCAAAGACATAGATCAAAATGCACTCAATAAATCATAACGCATATACTCTATTGTTGCCGTAATACCATAGTGATATTGAACTTGCTCCTTCATAAGCTTGTGGAAACACAAATCATCTGCAATTTTAACTCTTCTGCAATTCTTACATTCACTCACAGAACAGTTAAGCCCACTCTCTAGGCGGCCCAATTTAGATTTCAATGCATATTCTTCACTTGTAAATGAGATCTTCGAATAGACAACATAAGGGTCATACCACCTTAGAATACTCCGTAGGAGATAACCCACCTGTTTTGCCTCCAATTAACATTTTGTATACCTTCCACTGTCATACACATTACACTGTCACTTAATCTTCCTGAGTCGAAACTCATACCGTAATATGATATTTACTTCACTCCAAATAGGAGACATGAAAAGATTCTTCACGCGCCCATAACTCGGGGGTACACATCTAATCACAATGAAAATCAAACACCTAATAGTTCATCTATCATCCTGCAGCCCTTCCTTGTCACTTCCAAGTCATATAGATACATCTTGCAGTACTAACATACTCATTACATAGCTATCCAACCATCATTCCCACTAATAGGGACAATACCGAACATATAAGTTCAAAACACTTACTCACACAATCAGCACCTTGGTGCACAAGCCATATGCAAAGATATGGCCTCAAGTCCTCCAGACTGGCCTAACATAAACTCACAGGGATTACATCTCGCCCCTCGATCGGGGAATCACAAGTAATCGAGGCATCTCTGATACTAAGTGCTCATGCGCGCATACGAATGCGTGGAAGGAATTTCAAAAGCTTCTTTTCAAGATGAATCAAGGACGCACGATAAGAATTCAAGAATGTGAAGTTTTTCCTAAAGGTTCTGCAGCCTCTCGAGGATAAATACAGACGTCTCTGTACTGATACATGAGACTCTACTAAACCGGCTCACGACTTGTAAGGCCTAGTAACCTAGGCTCTGATACCAACTTGTCACGACCTCAATCCCGGTCATGATGGCGCCCAACACAATTGCTAGGCAAGCCCGACCATCTGAACACTCTCAACCTAAATACGAAATCTTATTATCATATGATTAAGTTAATTTAACTGTTAACAAGATTAGTAATCCAATAGTAAATAGAAACCACAAAGAAATCCAGAATAACTGTAAAGAAAAACAACTCCCAACAGATTTGGGGTCTCGAGTTTAGAGCCTCTAATACAGCTGAGTAGCAAAATCGAAGCATAAAAGAGTCTAGGAATGCGAAATCAAAAGAGTTAAGGGGAGGAGTCGGGTCCTGTGGATGCCAGGCAGCTACCTCGACAACTCCTTAGATAATCTGAAGGGCAGCAACAATGCTACTAAGCCTCTGGAACACCTGAATCTGCACACACGGTGCAGGGAGTAAAGTGAGTACTCCAACTCAGTGAGTAATAAGCATATATAATGACTGAAGATGAGAATTTACGAAATACCACAATGTAAAGCTATAACTAACAATTCAGCATAATTAACAGTGAAATACCAACAAAACAAATGATAGGTAGAACAGATAAATATCAATGCATGAATGCAATGCAATGCACATGATCGTTGCGGCGTGCAGCCCGATCCATTTGGGTACCCGTGCTCACTGTGGGGATTCAGACTCCGGAGGGGCTCCTACAGCCCCAAGCGCAATATCATCATATCATCACTACGGAGTGCAGCCCGATCCAATCTCAGTCCAGGATATGCATGTAAGTCACTCGGGCAATGTCAGGTAATAGCTCAGAGCTCTAAATGTCAGAAAATGTAGTTTAAGTTTTAAACCTTAGAAATATGACCGAATGTTTCAAAACAGTAATTAACTCAGGACTGTAATGATTATAATCCCTAAAGGATTCAAATAATCGGCACGAAGCCCAAATATATTCATAAAATCCAAGAATGATGATTACCAAACAATCTCTAGTCAAGAACACAATATGAACATCACTCGGGACGGACTAAGTCATAGTCCCCAATCACAACCGACCCCGAACTCATTATGGAGTACGTGTCTCGCCTCAATATAGCGTCACAATGTGATATACCAGGGTTTTAAACCCTCAAGTCATCATCTACATCTATTACTCACCTCAAGCCGGACACAAGTCTAGCTCGCCAAGCCTTTTCTCCTCGAATCGACCTCCTCACACATCAATCTGATCAAAACCATAAGGAACACATTACAAAAGGCCAAAGTAACATAACCCAATCGAAAAATACTCAAAAAATGTCGAAAATCACAAAGTTGGCAAAACCCGAGCCCTGGGCCCACTTCTCGAAAAATTACAAATTTTACATCACCGGATTCCTCGTCTCTCCTCGAGTCCGTACATATCAAATTTACCAAAATTGGAGTTCAAATGCCCTTTCAAATTCCATATTTTCATTTAAAAAACCCAAGCCCTAGTTCTTCGAATTTTTACCCAAATTTCCAAGATTTAAAGGTTGATTCTTCAATAAAATGACGTTTCTAGGTCACGAGACTTACCTCCAATCGATTCCCATCAAAATCCTCTTCAATCTCTACCACAAAGCTCTTAAGGCGGTTAACAATGGAGGAAAAGTGAATAGACTTACGGATGAAATAATAATATGAAACCCTTCTGCCTAGCGACTTTCGCTTATGCGGTCCCGCTTCCGCTTATGCGGAACCGCTTCTGCGTCCAAAACACCGCTTATGCGGATTTTCATTTAAAATTCAATTTCCGCCTTTACGACTCATTTTTCGCTTTTGCGGATTACCCAAGACCGCTTCTGTGGTTATTCACTCGTCCTCGAACGTACCCAGAGTTGTTCTAGAAGTTCACCAATAGCTGAATAACTTTACCATGCATATACCTGGGGGTGATCCCACGTCACCCTATCTCACATAGGTCCGATAACACCTTTTAACCAAAATTACACAATCTAATCTAGCCCATAAATGATAGAGCCACATTCTTACTTCTGAAACCATCTATACGAACAAAACCTCACATCTATACTTCGAATAAGTCCGAACCCGCTATAATAATCCCATCCATGCAACCTCAGGTGCAATTACATTATAGAACACATAACTCAAACGCTTGTAGTGATAACTTCTAATCACAACAGTTGCACACAACACCCGAATACCGATAGAAAAACTCTTATCAACTAAAGTATCATCTCAACACCTTCATATACTGCAAATGATAAATAAAACACACACTAAGCCATAACCATTTCTTAGGTGAACCATTTATGAAGCCACATCTCCTTTGGCAAAAACCATCGCAAATTTTTTTTTTGAGTTGAACCTCGATATTATCCTCCTAACCTGCTGAAATCAAATCCATTTGTATTCATCTAGATCCCAACAATCTCATCTAATCCAGCTCAACTACTCTGGCGATATTGACACGCCAGTACAAACTAAAGCCATGACTTGAGCAATCCGTGCACCAATAAGCCACAATCTGAGCATACTCACATCACGAAACTGACTCAGACGAAAGAGACGTACCACAAGCTCACCAATATCATCATATCACACGGCTGAGAACCCATCTCACATTATGGAAATAGAACACACAAATTTGACCCGCAAGGTCATATTTCCACACAGCTTTGCTGCAACGCGCAATCCTATCCAAATACCACTCCACATGAAACACCTCAAGTCACTATGCTTGAAATCGACAACCATGTCCAATTGATTTCTGGGACCAAAGCAAACCATTACATCCACGGTGAAACAAATAACATACAACACGCAAACCCGATAGAACATAACCAGTACGCCATTAACCGAGCAACTCCCAATTACTCTTCCGGCTCGACTTCCACGATGAAATCCCAATAGAACTGCACCATATGTTCCTATTACCAACAAGTCATAACGTCCCATAACACAGAAAGAGCAGCTCATAGATCTCCCCAGATCACTAACAAGCTTATTAACGATCGAATCAACCTATCCCTCAACAATACAATACGGGGCCAACCAAGCCAACTCAAGCTAAACACGTACCCATATCGTCTTGCCAACGAACTCATTACCAAGGAAGCCTGAAGACGCTCCTTCCACTACTATAACTCCTGTCGGAGCCGTACGGTATGGTGCCCGGCACCAAATCAATACCGAAATCAACAACCTTGTCTGGCGATACGCCCAGCCGCAAGAAACACCACCGAGAAGTCCCTCAACTCCTGAACTGAATCAATGGTGGCAACTTATGCACTGACATCCATCACGAAGGATCAATAAGAAAAGCAATCCTTCCCAGCCGTCTGCTGGGTCTTTTAAATATAGACCACTCTGCTAGAACATAATCCAACACACTACGCCACTCAACTAGTGGCATTTCTGGCATAGCCCCTAGCGCAGTAGTTCAGAATCACCTAACACTAAGACTACCAGTTCGAATTTCAACATCACATCCAAAATCTAACATACCGGCAAATAAAGATCCACTCGAGCCTCCAAATCCTGATTGTCGCTAAACGGCGCCGATACACACGATCCACAACCACAACCTAGCCTGTACATGAGAACTTCCAGTCTCCAACTTCATATGGCACACGAATTATCATACCTGATCCCAATTTCTCCGTCCGAACACGTGCACACCTTTAATACCCAATTATTCCACGGTAAATACTCTAAAATTTCCACGTGCCATACAAGCAATTCGAATACCAACAGTCGATCCAGCCTGAAAGTGCCGCAATACTACCGAAATATCATCAGTTTAATCACATATTTTTTTGAGACATATACTCTCGTCAAATCACTTCCAATTAGCAATACAATTTCCTTAATCATCTGAAGATCATTCACCCTAATCATCTGAAGATCATTTCTCTATTCACCTAAAACTGCCTGTGCCACCTAAGAAGGTTATGAATTTCCATTCAAAACTGAACTGCTCAGGAAATAAGCCACTCCATACATAATCAAAAGTCACATATGATGCCTTAATGTACCAATAGGCTACCAATTCAAACGCGACACAAAGGCAAACGAACTATGGAAGGAATTACCAACCTCACGCACTAATACAGACTTTACTTAGAAATAGGAAGTAAGGCATACAAAAGTAGTATATAGAGAACTATACTCAACATCACACTGTTGCGGCGTGCAACCCGAAGCAGATAACATACCCATGGCGGCGTGCCACCCGATCCACACATGGATCTCACATAAGGAGATGCACATCGAGCCAATTTGCTCATTATAACAAAATATCGAATATCGGTCATACGCATGCTAAGTGCATAATAACATATTTGAGGGACATATAACGCTACAAGCTACAAAACTCAAGCACAACTGAGGTGCGATATACAATCGAAATTTCAAGAGCCAAGCTACTCATATAACATCATTCCTATGCGGATCCTCAACACATAAGCAATTTCTCAAGCCGTCTCACAACTCACACAGCGCAATGTATCATTACATGGAATATCTGGCAACGAAACATCAACCTAACTGCTCCTCCATGAGGACCGCATTACTAAAATGAACACATCTGGCCTGATATTGATCCATTATTCTCATTAAGTCCATCCACCAACTTCAAGCTAATTCTGATCACAATGAACTAGCCTTACAACCTTTCAAGGGTCCATAATAACTCTCTTTATCTCATAACGCACAAGAACAACCATTATAATCGGAGTAATCCTCCCCAGTTCACAACCCAATTGGCCAAGTGCCCTCCAGGCATGAATTTCTCAATTTAACGACACCATCACAACCTTCATACTTGGTTCACTTCTTTAATATATCAAGTGACTACATACCATACTTATATAATCTTCCCATGGGACACACTCCCACAACCTACCACAACAATATCTGGGGTATACCTCAAGTCCACAAGACACACTACATTGAAAAGCGGTCAAGAATCATTAACCAGGACGCAAAGCCCTTTTTGCGAAACACCGATCTCAGGTGACGTTGAAGACAATACCAACTCACCTTAAACATCGAAACTTCTTTCCTGCTCATCCGAGCTCATGACATCCTTGTCAAAATTTTCCTTCACTCGTGCCATTCTCGGCCTAATTTCCACAACCAAAACTGATTCGCCAGCATGCCTTATATTAGAACCAAAATAACATATAACCGTACAATAAACTTAATTAATAACAAACTCCCCAACTTGGCTCAAAGCCATAGATCAAACCGCACTCAATAAATCATAATGCATATAATCTATTGTTGCCGTAATACCATAGTGAGATTGAACTCGCTCCTTCATAAGCTTGTGGAAACATAAATCATCTGGAATTTTAACTCTTCTGCAATTCTTGCATTCACTCACACAACAGTTAAGCCCACTCTCTAGGCGGCCCAATTTAGATTTCAACGCATATTCGTCACTTGTAAATGAGATCTTCTAATAGACAACATAAGGAGATAACCCACCTGTTTTGCCTCCAATTAACATTTTGTATACCTTCCACTGTCATACACATTACACTGTCACTTAATCTTACTGAGTCGAAACTCATACCGTAACATGAAATTTACTTCACTCCAAATAGGAGACATGAAAAGATTCTTTACGCGCCCATAACTCGGGGCTACACATCTAATCACAATGAAAATCAAACACCTAATAGTTCATCTATCATCCTGCAGCCCTTCCTTGTCACTTCCACGTCATATAGATACATCTTGCAGTACTAACATACTCATCACATAGCTATCCAACCATCATTCCTACTAATAGGGACAATACCGAACATATAAGTTCAAAACACTTGCTCACACAATCAGCACCTCGGTGCTCAATCCATATGCAAAGATCTGGCCTCAAGTCCTCCAGACTGGCCTAACATAAACTCATAGGGATTACATCTCGCCCCTCGATTGGGGAATCACAAGCAATCGAGGCACATCTAATATTGAGCACTCATGCGCGCATATGAATGCATGGAAGGAATTTCAAAAGTTTATTTTCAAGATGAATCAAGGACGCACGATAAGAATTCAAGAATGTGAAGTTTTTCCTAGAGGTTGTGCAGCCTCTCGAGGATAAATACAGACGTCTCCATACCGATCCGCGAGACTCTAATAAACCATCTCACAACTCGTGAGGCCTAGTAACTGTCACGACCCAAACCCCGGTCGTGATGGCGCCCAACAGATTGCTAGGCAAGCCCGATCATTACCCATTAGCCAATCCAATTATTAACTCAAAGTTTCTAATTTAGGTAAAAATATCCTGATTTCATAATAATGAAAAGAGTGAAAAAATCAAAACAACTGAAATAACAGCCCAACAAGATCTGGTGTCATAAGTCTGAGCCTCTAAACATCTGAATAATATCCTATACAACCAAGTCTAAAGCAGAAGTACAAGAGACAACGGGAAGGAGAGATCGGGTCCTGCGGACGTCGGCAACTACATCGATAACTTCACAATAAGCTGAAGCAGCAGCAAAATATGTATATCAACTGCCCTCCTGAATCCCTGTATCTGCACACAAGGTGCAGGGAATAGAGTGAGTACTCCAACTCAGCAGTAATAAAAGTGAATAACAACTGAAAGTACAAAATCCCAAAAAGGCACAAATGATGCTATCTCAAGCAGTAAACCAAATAGACAGTAGAATCCATGAAA
>MU715668.1:0-30792 GCA_026770625.1 Nicotiana glauca | reverse complement strand
ACACTCGAGGCCTAAAAGCCTCCTCACATCACTCATCATGCCCTCACATATGGCCCTCGGCCCCAATCAGTCCAAAGATAGTTAAAAGCCCCTCGGGCATCTGTAAAACAGTGATACTCAGCTCAAATGATAGTTCAAATATCAGTTAAAACTCCAGGTTTGAGTAAAATATAGCTGAGTTCATAAAATAGTGTAAATCACACGGACTGAGTTCAAATAATATTTCAAATAGTGAGGGAAACAGTGATGACAGTTCATAAAGAGTTCAAACAATCGGCAATAAGCCCCAAGTATGGCAATGAGCCCAAGTCGTAATGAAAACAACAAAATCATTTGCAAATACGCGGTAAATGCCAATAACCGGGACGGACCAAGTCATGATCCCCAACGGTGCTCTACCCCACGCTCAGGTCCAGTGTGCAAGTCACCTCAATACAGCACTAGGATGTGCAAATCCGGGGTTTTAAACCCTCAGAATATCATTCACAAGTATTACTCGCCTCTAGCCGGCCGATAATCTAGCTCGCCAAGCCTTTCCCTCTCATATCCACCTCCTCGAGCGTAGAATCTGATCGAAACCATAAGGGAACCATCAAAATTGGCTAATGGAACATAACCCAATCGAAATAACTCGAAAAACACCCAAAAATACGAAGTTGGCAAAACCCGACCCCGGGCCCGCTTGTCAAAAATTACGAAATTTATATTTTCAGAATCCTCGTCTCGCCACGAGTCCGTACATATAAAATTTATCAAAATCGGAGTCTAATAGCCCCTTCAAATTCCAAATTTAGCCTCTTTTAGTCTTCAAGCCCTAACCACCATTTTTACCCCTAAATTCCTTGAATTTTTCAGTGATTAGTACATGTTTTTACACTACAATAACATAAATCAAGACCAAATATCCTTACCTGATGATCCTCCTTCGAAGCCTCCTCAAAATCGCCCAAAAATCGCCTTAGCTCGCACCCCAAATTGATTTCTAACTTATCAAAATCGAATACACTGATTCATTTAATCCTTCTGCGATTTTCGCTTTTGCGGTCCATTGACCGCTTCTGTGGTCCCGCTTTTGCGGTAAAACAACCGCTTTTGCGGTTTTATTTAAACCCCTCAGAATCCACTTTTGCGGATATCAAACCGCTTCTGCGGTTTCGCCTATGCGGTCCAGTGACCACTTCGGCGGTCTCACTTATTTTCCCCAGGACCGCTTCTGCGGATACGAATTCGCTTCTGCGGAGACTGCTTAAGTGGAACAAGGTCCGCTTCTGTGGAGACACCCCAGCAACCTCTGCCCGCTTTTGCGATCAAAGAGCTGCATCTGTGGAACCGCTCCTGCGGTCCTTTTTCCGCAGATGCGGAAATAACAGAAGCTTAAAAATTGCAGAGCTGATGCAATACTTCAAAATTTCCGTTTAACCATCCGAAACCATCCCGAGGCCCCCGGGACCTCAACCAAAAGCACAGACTTGATCTATTACTTCATTCAAACTTGCTCGAATCATCAAAACGCCAACGTTAACATCAAAATCTTCAATTATGATCAAATCAAAGTCCGAATTTCTTAAAAACTTCCGAATTGCATATTCGATCAAAAACCCAACCTGAACACCTCCGAATGACCTGAAACTTTGCACGCATATCCAAAATCACCTAACGGAGCTACTGTAACTCTCAAAATTCCATTCCGACTTCCGGATCAAAATCTCACCTATCAACCGGATTCCGCCAAAATTCCAACTTCCCCAATTCAAGCCTATTTCTACACCGGACCTCCAAATTCGATTCTGATCACTCTCCTAAGTCACAAATCATCCCCCGAAGCTAACCGAACCATCGGAATTAGATTCCGAGCCCCCTAACTCACAAGTCAATGTCCAGTTGACTTTTCCAATCTATTCCTTCGTTAAAGAGACTAGTCATCCCATTTCCTACCAAACTCGATCCGAATTGACTCAATTCACCAAGTACATATAGTGAAACATGAACAAGCATATAACGGAGAAAATGGGGCGGTAACTCATGTGACGACGAATTGGGTCGTCACAGTAACCTAGGCTCTGATACTAACTTGTCACGACCCCAATCCCGGTCGTGATAGCGCCCAACACAATTGCTAGGCAAGCCAGGCCATCTGAACACTCTCAACCCAAATATGAAATCATATTATCAGATGATTAAGTTAATTTAGCTGTTAACGAGATTAGTAATCCGATAGTAAATAGAAACCACACGGAAAACCAGAATAACTGTAAAAAAAACAGCTCCCAACAGATCTGGGGTGACGAGTTTAGAGCATCTAATACAACTGAGTAGAAAAACCGAACCACAAAAGAGTCTAGGAATGCGAAATCAAAAGAGATAAGGGGAGGAGTCGGGTACTGCGGACGCCAGGCAGCTACCTCGACAACTCCTGGGATAATCTGGAGGGCAGCAACAATGCTACTAAGCTTCTGGAACACCTGTATCTGCACACACGGTGCAAGGAGTAAGTGAGTACTCCAACACAGTGAGTACTGAAGATGAGAATTCACGAAATACCACAATGTAAATCTATAACTAACAATTCAGGATAATTAATGGTGAAATGGCAACAAAACAAATGATAGGTAGAACAGATAAATATCAATGCATGAGTGCAATGCAACACACATGACCGCTGCAGCGCGCAGCCCGATCCATTTGGGTACTCGCGCTCACTGTGGGGGTTCAGACTCCGGAGAGGCTCCTACAGCCCAAGCGCAATATCATCATATCATCGCTGCGACGTGCAGCCCGATCCAATCTCAGTCCAGGATACGCACGTAAGTCACTCGGGCAATGTTAGGTAATAGCTCACAGCTCCAAACGTCAAAAAATGTAGTTTAAGTTTTAAACAACCGACCCCGCACTCGTGATGGAGTACGTATCTCGCCTCAATATAGCATCACAGTGTAATATACCGGGGTTTCAAACCCTCAGGGAATCATCTACATCTATTACTCACCTCAAGTCGGCCACAAGTCTAGCTCACCAAGCCTTTTCTCCTCGAATCGAACTCCTCGTGCGTCGAATCTGATCAAAACCATAAGGAACACATTACAAAAGGCCAAAGTAACATAAACCAATCGAAAAATACTCGAAAAATGTCGAAAATCAAGAAGTTGGCAAAGCCCGAGCCCCGGGCCCACTTCTCAAAAAATTATGAAATTCACATCACCATATTCCTCGTTTCTCCACGAGTCCGTACATATCTAATTTACCAAAATCGGAGTTCAAATGCCCTTTAAAATCCCAAATTTTTATTTCAAAAACCCAAGCCCTAGTTCTTCCAATTTTTACCCCAATTTCCAAGAATTAAAGGTTGATTCTTCAATAAAGTGACATTTCTAGGTCACGAGACTTACCTCCAATCAATTCCCGTCAAAATCCTCTTCAATCTCTACCACAAAGCTCTTAAGGCGGTTAACAATGGATGAAAAGTGAGTAGACTTACGAATGAAATAATAATATAAAACCCTTCTGCCCAGCGACTTTTGCTTATGCGGTCCTACTTCCGCTTATGCAGGACCGCTTCTGCGTCCAAAATACCGCTTATGCAGATTTTCATTTAAAATTCAACTTCCGCCTATGCGACTCATTTTCCGCTTCTGCGGATTACCCAAGACCGCTTCTACGGTTATTCACTCGCTCCTGCGGACCCGCTGATGTGAAAAGGGTCCGCTTCTGCGGAAATACTCTACCATACCACCGACCGCTTTTGTGATGACTAACCCGCTTCTGCGGTCCATTTATGTAGAAGCGGAAATACCAGATGAAAGCAATAACAGGCGTGAAGCAAACTTCAAAACTCTCGTTTAACCACTCGAATTCACCCCGAGGCCCCCGGGACCTCACCCAGACACACCAACACATCCTAACACCTCATTCAAACTTATTCCAACCTCAGAACACATCAAACAATGCTAAAACCATTAAATCACATTGGATTCAAGCCTAAGTTACTTAAAAACTTCCGAATTGCACATTAGATAAAAAACCCGACCAAAACACCTCCAAAAGACCTCGAACTTTTCACACATATCCAAAATCACATAACGGAGCTACTGCAACTTTCAAAATTCCATTCCGACCCTCAGATCAAAATCTCACCTATCAACCGGAATTCGCCAAAATTCTAACTTCGCCAATTCAAGCCTAATTCTACACCGGACTTCCAAAATCACTTCCGATCACGCTCCTAAGTCACAAATCACCTCCCGAAGTTAACCGAATCACCAGAATTCACATCCGAGCCCTCTAACTCATAAGTCAACATCCGGTTGACCTTTCCAAACCAAGTCTTCCTTAAAGAGACTAAGTGTCTCATTTCCTACCAAAACCTATCCAATTCAACTCTAACACAACCAATGTCGATAATGAAACATGAAGAAGCAACAAATGGGGGAAACAGGGCTATAATACATGAGACGACGAGTCGGTTCTTCACATTAAGTCCTTTTGAGATGATTACTAAAAGTCTTCAAATGAAGAAAGGAGATCTCTCCCAGAAAGAAATCCTCACTTCATATTTTAAGGAAATAAAGAAAGATTTAGCAAAAAACTTCGGAACAGAATTCAGTGATGATATATCCATGGCTTCTAAGGATAATACTTCCGATGAAGAAGAATGTGTAGCAGAGGAAGCTCAAAGCACCTCGGAAACAGAAGTTAATATTAATGAAATAGAAGATTTCCTTGCAAAATTGAAGGAAAGTGCTGAAGAATCTTAAGAGAAAAAAGACAAAAAAGGAAAAGGCAAAGTCTAAATCATTGAAGGCCCCATAAACCAATAATAGGTGTAATAGAGACGAATAACTTTAATAAAGTTAATTTTAATAATGTAGCGGACCCCTCCATTATTGAAGGGAATCTACTTTAGTAAAGTAGTTTGTCAGTTTGTGCTTATATAGAATTTTCTTTTTATCTTGTCGGCCACAAATGTAATTATTGTGTCGGCCAATACTATTGTAATTTTGTGTTATTACTAGCTGATCCATTATATAAGGATCAATTTAGTTTAGAAGAAAGCAGGCATTAACGAAGGCATTAGCCAAGGTATCAACCAATTCTCTCCCTTCTCTCTAGTTTCTCTCTCCACTCCCTTTGTAAAAATCTCCTTTTAATATTTTAAATTTTTGTATAGAAAAATCAAAAAGGTCGCTTGGCCACAAAATAGAAGGTCTCCGGTACTGTTTCTCTCCCTCTCTTTTCTAATTTAAATTACTATTTAGCGTCAATGAAAGGCTAAATAATTAAGTGTTAGACCTAGCATTCGAAGGTTATTCACTTAGCATGTTTTGTAACTAAGTGTTTACAATATCACCCTAATGAGGTTATAGGTTAAGAACTATATAGACCGGGCAGTTACTGATATCGACGGTAAACTTTGGTTAGGCCAACCTAACCGGTGGTGATCGTAAAACTCATTTAGGCAGGTGGCCGTTGTAGGGTTATGTGGAGCATCGTGGTTTAAGGTTTACTTAGAGGTTGGTAATTGACCAGGGCTGGAGTTCTTGTAATAGATTTTCCTGCAGCCTCGTTGGAAGCGATCCTGTATCTATTTGAGGAACTTTCTAATAAGAAGTTTGGAGAGTTTAAGGCCAGTCCTTTAACTCTAGAGCATAAACCTGATAAAGGTAAGAGAATAGAGGTTGAGGATAGAAATATAATTCAGACTTCCAAGAAATAATTGGAGCTGGGTTTTATCAGTAATTATCTCAGGAAATTTAGAAGAAAATTCAATATTCCTATTGATAGGAATGATCCTACCCTTTTCAATGTTATAATCCCAAAAATCTAACAGAAGTTTGGAATGTTTTGATATAACTAAACCATTTTGAATAATAATTTTCTTAAATAAATCTAAATCTTTAAAATGAGATTCTATATTTTTTGAAAATACTTGAATGTCATCAATATAAACAATTATGAAAAACATATAAGGAAGAAAGATATCATTCATAATTTTTTGAAATTCAGAGGGAGATTTTTTCAAACCAAAAGGCATAACATTCCATTCGTATTGGCCTATTGGTACATTAAAATCAATTTTATATCTGTCTGATTCAGATATCTGAATCTGCCAATAACCTGATTTTAAGTCAAATTTTGAAAATATAATGGTATTATGAAGTCTATCAAGTAAATCCTTTTATTAGGAATAGGATATCTAATCCATTTCAAAACCTTATTGAGAGGTTTATAGCTAATAACTGATCTAGGAACTCCTCGTTCCTATTTAGCAAGCTTGTTCACATAAAAAGCAATACAAGACCATTTGGACTTGGAGGGTCTAATCAAACCCTTATGCTGTAAAGAGTCAATTTCTCTTTTGCATAACTCCAAATATTCAGAGTTCATCTGGCAAGGTCTGGCCTTGGTGGGAATATTATCCTCAAAAAAATCTTCTTCATAAGGAAGACTTATAATATGCTTTTTTCTGCTCCAAAATTAGTTTGAGTGATCCCCATAGATAGAAGCAGAAAACAGGTTTTTGAGAAAGTTTATTTTCTCAGCTAACTTAGGATTTTTTAAATCCTGATCAACTGTAATGGAACAAATTTCATTTTTCAAAAATTCAATTTGATTTTCTTTTGAAGAAATATTATTAGATATAATTTCGTTCAAAAACCTTTGGCCAGGTTGAGTTATAAACTCAAAAGTGATTCTCTTACCACCATGAGTGCCGGTAAAACTTTTCGTATCCTAATATAAGAAAGGCATTAATTTGATAAAAAATGGGACACCAAGTATAACATTCATGTCGATATCTTTTACCAAAACAAAACTTTCAGGAATACATATATCCTGTTGGCAAATATATGCTTTAGGTAATTTATATGAAATACCCATTGAATTACCACTAGCATTTTTTAAACGATGAGTGGTTTTATGAAAATATCTGGAGGGTATTACTCTTTCTTTTACACAATTTAAATCTACTCCACTGTCAAATAAAACAATAAACTATTTTTTGAAATTGTAATCAATTAAAAGAGTTATTTTTATTAAAAACTTTTGGGCGATAAAATATTGGAGTTTTTCTAAAATTTCATCTTCAGAAAAGTCTATGGCTACAAGTAAAGTACTTGCAGTATTTTCTTCTGAAGAACTCGAAGTTGTATATAGCTCAGTGGTTTTCACATTGGAATTTGAACTAATTACTTCAGAATTTTCTAATTTGAAAACTCTTTCATCCAATGCTATATGAGAGGTCTTTAATTCCGAGATTTGCCTTTTGAGATATATTATCTCTGTGCTTAAATCTTGGATAGTAGCTGGCCTATCAGACTAGGTTTTGTTTTTCACCATTCTTTGAATTGCAGACATGGTCTAAGGTTTTATTGGAGATGGAATACTGTCCACCTCTATTTCTTCCTCTAGGTTGGTAGGAAGTTTGTCAATAATCTAGGACCTTAATTCTGGGTATTTGATAACCCTCAACAACTCTATCATGTTGTTATTAATCAAGACATTAATTTCCAAGTCTTTAAACTGGGAATAGATATTAAAGAGTTCATCATTAGGATTACAACACTGATTGGAGAATTGTCCTTCATTATAGAACTCATGTTCATCCTCAGAAGATGAAATATAATCTTCTTCTTGAAGCACTCTCAAGTCTCCACTAGTTGATGACTCTTGACCAGATTCATGGTCAGAATTCTCCGGAGAAGAATTTAAGAGATGTTTTCAAAGAGAATCTTTAATATTCTCATCTAAATCAAGTTCTTTGATTTTATCCTTGATTTTGCAACCCTTTGCATAATGGCCTACTCTTCCACATTTGTAGCAGGCTTGAGGGTTTTTTGCTTTAACGTAACCCTTTCTGGCTTTATGAAAAGCCTTCCTTCTTTGGTTCTTTTCACGCCTCTTTTCAGGCGAACCCTTTTTCTTTTTGAAGTCCTTTTTCTTATGGGATTTCTTCCTCTTTGAAGGAATATATGTGGCGAATTGTTCACAGAATTCACCTAATTGTTGTCTCTCAGTGAGACGATGTTTCTTAATCTGTTGGTTTAGCTTTATTTCATTACAAAGAGCTAAACATTCCTGAGTGCATACACTAATGTGACGACTCGACCCGTCGTCTCATGAGTTACCGCTCCGTTTCCCCCATTTTATGCTTCTTCATGTTTCGTGGTATGTGGTGTGTTAGAGTTGATTTGGATTGGTTTTGATAAGAAATGAGACACTTAGTCTCTTTAAGGAAGGATTAAGTTGGAAAAGTTAACCGGACATTGACTTATGAATTATGGGGATCGGATGTGATTTTCGGTGATTCGGTTAGCTTCGGGGGATGATTTGTGACTTAGGAGTGCGATCAGAATTAATTTTGGAGGTCCGGTGTAGAATTAGGCTTGAATTGGCGAAGTTAGTATTTTGGCAAATTCCGGTTGTTAGGTGAGATTTTGATCCGAGGGTCGGAATGGAATTCTGAGAGTTGTTATAGCTTCGTTATGTCATTTTGGACTTTTCTACAAAATTGAATGTCATTCAGACGTGGTTTGGTTGGGATTTTGGTCAAAAATAGAATTTGGAAGTTCTTGAAATTTTTAGGCTTGAATCCGATGCAAATTTGGTGTTTTAATGTTGTTTTGAGCATTCCGAAGGTTGGAACAAGTTTGAATAATGTTATGGGTTATGTTGGCGTATTTGGTTGAGGTCTCGAGGGCCTCGGGTGTGTTTCGTGGTGGTTTCAGATCATTTCGGGATGTTTTTCAATGGCTGAACCTGGTATCTGGTATTGTTCTTCGCGTTCGCGAGGGTCACCTCGCATTCGCGAAGAAGGATTTGGCTTCTGGGGTTTTGTTCTTCGCGTTCGCGAAGAAGAGGCAATTCTGTTGCGCAGGTCTTACTTTGGAGGCTCGTAGCTCTCAACCTACAATGCATTTGGAGATGATTCAAAAACGAAAGTTGTAGCGCTTTGAATTTAATTTCTAGAAATGTATTATAATAGTAATTTGGAGTTGTGTGTAAGAAGTTATGACTATTACACTAGAGGCTGCCCGAGCAGAGTTTGGAAAATAAATGTTTGGAACTTTGTTCTTCGCGAACGCGAGAGGAGGACCGCGAACGTGAAGAATAAATCCCTGGGCAGCAGAATAAAGTCTAAAATTCGTCCCATTTGCCATTTTTGATGATTTGGAGATCGGATAAGGCGATGTTTCGGGAGATTTTTGGAGAGAACAACGGGGTAAGTATTCTTAACTTAATTTTGGTTGTACAACTTGAATCTATCACTAGTTTTGGTGTTTAATCCGTGAATTTTGTTGGAAAAGTATAGAAAACCCTCTTGGATAGAATCATGGACTTGAGGGTCGAAATGTTATGGAAATTGGATAATTTTTGTATGGTTAGACTGGTGACAAGATAAGGAATCCGGTGATGTGAATTTTGTAATTTTTCGAGAAGTGGGCCCGGGGCTCGGGTTTTGCTAGTTTCGAGATTTTTGCTATTTCTCGATTGTTTTCAATTGGGTTTGTTCCCTTAGCATTTTGTGATGTATTCGCTCTGATTTTGGTTAGATACGACACGCGTGGAGGCCGGTTTGAGGGGCAAAGGCGTCGCAGGCTAGAGATTTCACCAGTTCGAGGTGAGTAATACTTGTAAATGATATCCTGA
This sequence comes from Nicotiana glauca, assembly GCA_026770625.1. Taxonomy (NCBI): domain Eukaryota; kingdom Viridiplantae; phylum Streptophyta; class Magnoliopsida; order Solanales; family Solanaceae; genus Nicotiana; species Nicotiana glauca. Next base: position 21,150 of record MU715668.1, on the reverse strand, counting down.
GGGTTTGAAACCCCAGATTTGCACCCATAGTGCTATATTGAGGTGACTTGCACGCCGGATAGAGAGCGTGGGGTAGAGCACCGTTAGGGATTGTAACTTGGTCCGTCCCGGTTGTTGATATTACCGCGTATTTCACTATGACTTGGGCCTATTGCCATAATTGGGGCTTATTGCTGACTGTTTGAACTCATTGTGAGCTATCATCACTATTTTCCTCACTATTTGAAATATTATTTGAATTCAGTCCATTTGAAGTACATTGTTTCATGAACTCAGCTATATTTTTACTCAACCTCGAGTTTTTAACTGATATTGAACCATTGTTTGAGCTGAGCATTATTGTTTTACTGATGCTCGAGGGGCTTATGATTATTTTTTGGACTGATTGAGGCCGAGAGGAATATGTGAGGATATGTTGAGTGATGTGAGGAGGCTTTTAGGCCTCGAGTGTATTGTAAGGAGGCTTTAAGGCCTCGAGTGTATTGTGAGGAGGCTTTCAGGCCTCGAATGTATTGTGAGGAAACTTTCAAGCCTCGAGTGTATTATGAGCAGGCTTTCACGCCTCATATTGATATGTTCAGGCTTTCAGGCCTTATTGATAGCGCTTGGCTGTAGGAGCCCCTTCGGAGTCTGCACACCCACAGTGAACGCGGGTACCCATCTAGAACGGATAAATTTTAGACAGTGGTAACAATGGCACTGTTATACGGTTTTGGTTAGGTAACAATGACTGACCAGTCAGGTAACAATGACTGACCAGTGGTAACAATGGCACTGTAACACGCGTTTTTGGTCAGGTAACAATGACTGACCAGGAACATAAATTATGCCCGAGGGGCCGGAACTATTTTTGAGATATTGCCTGAGAGGCGAACTTCGATGTGCTCATCTTGCATATTTACTTGTAGTTTTACCTGTTATACCGTGGTAATTATGCCCGAGGGGCGGATTTTTCTGTGCTTATCAGCACTGACTGTTTGAAATCATTTTCATAATTATTGAAAAGATCACTTTCAAAAGAGATTTGAACTAAGCCAAGGTATTTCCAAAAATTTCAAAGATTTTACTGTTTTCTCAGAAAATTGTACCCGGCTTCTATACAACATGTTGGTTTCTTTACATGATTTGTTGTTGCTTAGTTATTATTTACTTTTATTACTCACTGAGTTGGAGTACTCACTTTACTAACTGCACCTCGCGTGCAGATGCAGGTATTATTCACCCGGTAGCGGGTTTGAGCTGGTTCAAGGTATTGCTATTGTAGCTGAGCAAGGTGACCGCCAGCATTCGCGGCACCGGACTCTATCTTTTGATTCCAGATTTTGTTTGTATATTATTGGTCATGTAGCAGTGTTTGGACTTCTTTAGATGCTCGTAACTTGTGACACCCCGGTCGGTCTGTGTTCGGTTGTAAATATCAATTATTATTGTCATTTAGTTGTATTAATCTAATCATTTATGTTTAATAATTTCGAAAGAGGCGTTGTTGTTCTATTGGCTGGCCTTGTCCTCACGAGAGGCGCCATCACGACTACTTAGGGAATTGGGTCGTGACAACTAATGATTTTGCCATATGACTAAGTTTCATAATTAATACTCATCCCTGTACCTCTAAGGACTTTTCGAATCCTTTTAGCAAATAAGGGATGGAGACCATCTATGAATTTGGCATTCCAGTGAGTACTATTACTCTCTGGTAATTCCATCACTCTGGATAAGAAAATATCTTTGTACCATCTAAAAGATGTAAGAGTTTTACATCTTAAATTCTGGAGCATAGTTCTGATGGTTTCACTATTATCAGACCATCTTCCAGAAAAATGTTCTATGATATTTAGAACTAATGAATAGACTGCATTTTGTACAGTCTTATTATCTCCGACCTTAGTCGCACTCATTATTTCGTTGCGTTGGTTTTGACTGAGATAATTATCCCACCAGCCTTTGAGCTGACAAGTAAATCCGACAATAATTATTTTTACAATTGCCTTATCTGCATTATTATTAACTTTGCAGATAGTACTATACATAAGCATTCTTTGTACTGTAGTATAGATCTGTCTTTCAGCAAGATCATCTATATTCCACTCATAAATGTCTGACCCACTATAACCTTGGTGGTAGTGGTCATTGTCATGTTCTTCTATTAGAACATCTTGAGGGGTTGGTCGAGGGTAATAAAACATTCTTTGGTATGGTTTGCGAGCATATTTTTCAGATATCTTATTAATCTGATCCACAACATGTATTCTCTTACATTTATCAGGTTTATGCTCTAGAGTTAAAGGACTGGCCTTAAACTCTCCAAACTTCTTATTAAGAAGTTCCTCCAAATAATTAAGACTTTTTATTTTAAAGTCTTTTACCTATGGTGGAGGTTGGATGCTGGTAGTAGCTATTTGCTCTTTACCTTTAGCCTCCTTTTGAGAAATCTTTTGGACCTCTGCTATAGGCTTGTACAATTTCTCATGTATTGTGATAACCTGTTCTCCCAGAATACTAACATACATATTAGTATAATTATTCTGAGTAAGCATAGTATTCAAGTTTTTGGCTGTAATAGTAGCCACATCATTTTCAAATAATTTAAAAAAAAGCAGTAAAATAAACTATTTTATCCTTTTCCCCTATTTGAAAAGATTGTTGGGGTGGAAAAACAGATTTAGTGATTTTTCCACTAGTGAGCATATAATCTCTTTCTAACATAGAAATATAGTTATAAACATGTTTAGACATAAACCAAGGAACAAAAGCAATGATTTTATTTTTCTTGCTAATATCCTCATAAAAATCATTTCTAAAAAATTGTATTAATTCACTAGTCATGTTTTCGTGAAACCATTTTCTGAAAACAGCCCATCTGGGTTTTAGAAATTCTTCTAAAATTATTTTTCTTGCCGGTGATCCCGGACTAAAATCTATTTGGTCTTCAAGCATCATTAACACCATTTGAAAAATCCATTTCGGATGCAGTGGGTTCAAGATCTGAATTAATCTTGACTATATTATCTTGACCAATTTTTATATTATCAATTCTATTATTTTCTCTAATTTTTGATGTGGATGCTCTAGATGTAAAATATACCACATAATCAATCGGAGAAATATAAAAATAATTTTATCTAGTTAGTCTAGATGATAAATTGATATTATCAGTTTAAACGGGTTTATTGAACCTGATTTTTATAGTGCTGTTTGAGGTTTGTTCTATTTCTGTAACCTCAACATTACCAGTGTTATGAGGGGCAACTGCTTCCTCTATGACCCATTCCTTAGGGAAATAAATTTCATCCCATTTGATAGGTCTTCTGGTAGTTACTTTGGATTTTCCAAAGTTGGTTTCTATAAGAATAGTTTCATTTTTGAAATCCATAATTTTGCACATAGGATTCAAAGTATATAAAGGTTTGAAATAAATCCTATAACAGATACATATAACTTCTGTGCCAGGCAAATAATCATAACCATGTAATTTAATGCTAAGTATTAAAGCATTTAAAGAATTCTCATCATTAAGTGAAATTTGCAAATTGGAATAAGCATTAAAATAAACTGGGTGTGACGACCCGACCCGTCGTCTCATGAGTCACCCCTCTGTTTCCCCCATTTTATGCTTCTTCACGTTTCATTATCAGTATTTGGTGTGTTATAGTTGATTCGGATTGGTTTTGGTAGAAATGAGACAATTAGTCTTTTTAAGGAAGGCTTGGTTTGGAAAAGTCAACTGGATGTTGACTTATGAGTTAGAGGGCTTGGATGGGATTTCCGGTGATTTGGCTAGTTCCAGGAGGTGATTTGTGACTTAGGAGTGTGATCAGAATTGATTTCAAAGGTCCGGTGTAGAATTAGGCTTGAATTGGCGAAGTTAGTATTTTTGGCGAATTCCGGTTGGTAGGCGAGATTTTGATCCGGGGTTCGGAATGGAATTCTGAGAGTTGCAGTAGCTTCGTTAGGTGATTTTGGATATGTGTGCAAAATTTTAGATGATTCGGAGGTGATTTGTTTGGGTTTTTGATCGAATGTGAGTTTCGGAAGAATTTGAAGAACTTAGGCTTGAAACTGATAAAAATGAGGATTTTTTTGTTGTTCGATGTGTTTATAAGATTGGAACAAGTTTGAATAGGGTATTGGATCATGTCTGTGCTTTTGGTTGAGGTCCCGGGGACCTCGGGGTGAGATCGGGTGGTTAAACGGAGAGTTTTTGAAGTTTGTTAAATGTTGATGTTACTGGTATCTGTTGGTTTCGCACCTACCGTTATGGGACCGCAAGTGCGGTCTCGCTGAAGCAGCATGAAGAGCGCAGAAGCGGAAAGCTTGGCCCTTGCCAGGTCCCGCAGAAGTGGTATGGGGCCTTAAGTGAAAAGTCCGTAAAAGCGGATGTTGACCGCATAAGCGGAACTCGCAAAAGAGGTCTTTCATCCGCAGAAGCAGAATGTCTGTCAGTTAAGTGAGATTAATCTTCTTCACGAATTTTCGAAAGAACAACATTTTTGACTCCAAACTTGGAGAACCTTGAGGCGATTTTGAAGAGGGTTTCGAGGGCTTTGATCAGGTGTGAATTCTTAGACATAAAATATAATTTTATGGTATAAATACATGGATTTAGACTGAATAATCAAGGAATCAAAGGTCAAAAATGGTGATTTAGGGCTTGAACTTAAGAGAGCTTAAAATAGGGACTTGAGTGGTCAAATGGACTCCGATTCTTGTGATTTTGATATGTATAGACTCGTGGCGAGACGAGGAATCTATTGATGTGAGTTTTCTGATTTTTCGAGTAGTGGGCTCGGGGCTCAGGTTTTACTAGTTTCGAGATTTTTGTTATTTTTCGATTGTTTTCGATTGGGTATTGTCCCATTGGCATATTGTAACGTATTTGCTCTGATATTGGATAGATTTGATGCACGCGGAGGCCGGTTTGAGGGGCAAAGGCGTCGCGAGCTAGAGATTTCACTGGTTCGAGGTGAGTATTGATTGTAAATGATATCCTGAGGGTTTGAAACCCAAGATTTGCACCCATAGTGCTATATTGAGGTGAATTGCACGCCGGATAGAGAGTGTGGGTTAGAGCACCATTGGGGATTGTGACTTGGTCCGTCCCGGTTGTTGATTTTATCGCGTATTTCACTATAACTTGTTGTGTTTCACTATGACTTAGACTTATTGCCATACTTGGGGCTTATTGCCGACTGTTTGAACTCTTTGTGAGTTATCATCACTGTTATCCTCACTATTTGAAATATTATTTGAACTCAGTCCAATTGTATTACACTGTTTCATGAACTCAGCTATATTTTTACTCAACCTTGAGTTTTAATTGATATTTGAACTATTGTCTAAGCTGAGCATTTTTGTTTTACTGATGCCCGAGGGGCTTATGATTATTTTTGGACTGATTGAGGCCAAGGGCCATATTATGAGGAGGCTTTCAGGCCTCGAGTGTATTGTGAGGAGGCTTTCAGGCCTCGAGTGTATTGTGAGGAGACTCTCTGGCCTCATGTTGATATGTACAGGCTTTCAGGCCTTATGATGATATAGCGCTTGGGCTGTAGGAGCCCCTCCGGAGTCTGCACCCCCAGAGTGAGCGCGGGTACCTATGTGATTTGAGAGTGAGCCTGAAGGGCTGATGTTGTACTGTGTGACTGATACTGAGCCCGAGGGGCTGATACTTTTCTGAGTGATGTGATACTGAGCCCGAGGGGCTGATATTGTTTTGAGCAATTGATATTGAGCTTGAGGGGCTGGTACTATTTTGAGCTGTGCCCGAGGGGCGAACTTTTATGTGCTCATCTTGCATACTTATTTGCCTTCTTACCTGTTATACTGTAGTATTTATGCCCGAAGGGCGGATTTTCTATGCCTATCAGCACTAACTGTTTTGAAATCATTTTTGTAATTATTGAAAAGACCATTTTCAAAAGAGATTTGAACTGAGCCAAGGTATTTCTAAAGGTTTCACAGATTTCACTATTTTTTCTCGGAAAATTGTACCCGGCTTCGATACAACATGTTGGTTGCTTTACGTGATTTCTTACAGCTCAGTTATTATTTACCTTTATTACTCACTGAGTTGGAGTACTCACTTTACTCCCTGCACCTCGCGTGCAGTTGCAGGTATTTATTTACCCGGTAGCGGGTAGTGGTCGCGTGGAGGTAGAGTTGTAGAGGTTTAGTGAGGTGACTGCCAGCATTCGCAGCACCACAGTCCCTTTTATGTTATTCATTAGTATTAATCAGTGTATTTCTAGAGTGTCAAGTGGGGATTTCATTCTTATAGATTCTTGTTACTTGTGACACCCCGATTTTGGGCTGAGTCGGGATGGGTTCCTTGTTTTATCACGCTTATTCCGCATTATAATTTTATTATATATGATTAAGACTTATTCATGCTAAGTAACTGTTAAAAGAGGTATTGTTGTTATGTTGGATGGCCTTGTCTTCACGAGAGGTGCCATCACGACCGGGTTTGGGGAATTGGGTCGTGACAAGTTGGTATCAGAGCCTAGGTTACTAGGTCCTACGAGTCATGAGCAGGTTTAGTAGAGTCTCACGGATCGTTACAGAGACGTCTGTATTTATCCTCGAGAGGCTGCAGAACCTTTAGGAAAACTTCACTTTCTTGGAATTCTTATCGTGCGTACTTAACTCGGCTTGAGATGTAACTCTTGAAATTCCTTCCACACGTCTGTGTGCGCACTTGAGCGCTCAATATTATATTCGCCTTGATGGTTTGTGATTCCCCCAATCAAGGGGCGAGGTATGATCTCCGTGAGGTTGATGATGAGCCAGTCTGGAGGACTTGAGGCCGGATCTTTGCCTATGGCTTGAGCACCGAGGTGCTGATTGTGTGAGCAAGTATTTTGAACTTATATGTTCGGTGTTATCCCTATTAGCCGAAATGGCAGTTTGGCATGCATGTGATGAGTATGTTAGTACTGCGAGATGTATTTATATGACTTGGTAGTGACGAAGAAGTCTGCAGGATAATAGATAAACAGTTAAGTTATTCGATTCCTATTGTGATTTGATGTGTAGCCCGAATTATGGGCGCGTGAAGAATATTTTCATATCTCCTAGTTGGGAAGTGAAGTGCATTACATGTAGCGATATGAGTTCAGACTCAGAAAGACTAATGACTGTGTAACGTATATGATGGTGGAAGGTATGCTGAAGTACTAAATTGAGGCGAAGCAGGTGGGTTATCTCCTACGGAGTGTTCTTAAGTGGTATGATCCTTATGTTTATGTTAGAAGATCTCATGTGTAATTGAAGGGTACGTGTTGAAATTCGATAATTCGAGTCGCTTAAGAGAGTGGACTCAACTGATGTAGAGATGAATGCGAGAACTGTAGAGGATTACAGTACTAGATGATATGTGTTTTCACAAACTTGTAAATGATTTGAGTTTAATATCACTACGGTATTGTGGCATCATTAGAGTAAAAATGTTATAAGTTATTGAGTATGTCCTGATATATGGTTTCGAGTCAAGTTGGGGAGGTTGCTGTTGATTAGCTGGTAGCACGGTCATGTGCCATGTTGGTTCCGTTTCGAGGTATGCTGGCGGATTAGTCCTGGTTGCAGAAATTGAGCCAAGGATGGCACGAGTGAAGCAGAATTTTGACAAAGGTTATATGGTGCTTCCTCGATGTGAGAAAATAATAGGATGTCTTGAGCTGTTATTGATAAAGAATGCTCAGTGTATAGAGAAGGAAGATATTTGTTTGTATTGGAAATGAGATCTTATCCTGCAGTGTCAGAGTGCTAATAAGGCACGAGTGGTTCTGTTCGTTAAGTCAGGTAATTTGCAGTTTGAATAAGAGTGAATGACTCTCGAGAATGGTTTTATTGTGTTCAAGATTCTACATGTAACAATCAGGTGTCTCAAGGTTGTGTATGTGGCAGAGACTGTATTTTCATCGGAAACGTCAAGACTTGTGGTATTTTATGTTAATTATGGGATTCTATGTATCAGTATCTGGAATGTAATGGTAACAAATTCAGATTCACAGGGAGTTCTTCCGAGTAAAGTATTCTGGGAACGTGATATTCCTGGGGATATTGAGAGAGTATTCGGCAGCTTTGGGTTTTAGACAGTGTGGTCTTATGCTTGAGTCTCGTGTGGTAAGCTTGGGTTGACGCATTGTGGTGCTACAACAAGAGGGAATATGAGGTTGATGATGAATCAGAAGGGAAAATAGATAGATCGAATAGCTTGATAGTAGACCGAATTGGTATGGTAAGGGTATGATTAATTCTTCATATGTGTTCGAGGTAATGAGCCTTATATGCATTTTGCAGCGATGCTCTCGAGCTTTGGCAGCTTGCTTAGCTTGGTTTGGGTAGAAGGATTCAGTCCTGGCAGTTTAGCTTGTGCACATGGAATTGGGGGAGAGAGTCCTTATTGAGTTTTACCATGGTTTGGAGATGAATATATTTTCTATGGGCATGTGAAGCATGGAATGTGTAATGATTTTCTTCCAAATGGGATTAGTGGAAGTTGTTGGCTAGGTGAGTTACAGTTCAGTTCTGAAAAGAAGTTCATAAAACTCTTAAGTAAAAAGTAGCCTCAGATAACGAAGGAAATGATACTGCTAATTGGAAGTGGTTTGACGAGAGTATTTGTCTCGGAAAGGGGTAATGTGTTTAGACTGATGATATTTTGGTAGTATTGCGGCACTTTCTTACTAGATCGACTGCTGATATTTGAGTTTGTTTGATGGCATAGGGAAATTTTAGAATATCTTTCACGGAATGATTTTGGTACTCGAGGTGTAATATGTATTCATACTGCGAAATTTGGGAACAGGTACAGTGATTCGTGTACTATATGGAGTTAGAGACCTGAGTGAATCTTTCTTTGCTTGGTATATTAGATTTTAGATATGATATTGGGGTGTTGACTGGTTATCTCAATGTTGGGTTATTCTAGACTATTGTGCTATGGGCTATGTCGGAAAATGACACAGGTTGCATGGCGAGGTGCATCGGATTATGTTCTAGCAGAGTGGTTTGTATTCCAAATACCAGCGGACGGTTGGGAAGGATTGCTTTTCTTAATTTGGCCTTCGTGGTGGATGTCAGTGCAGAGGTTTCTACCATTGATTCAGTTTTGGTATTGAGGGACTATTTTGGATGTGTTCTTGTGGCCGGGCATATCGCCGAGCGAGATTGTGGATTTTGGTATTTATTTGGTGCCGGGCACCGTATCGTACGGCTCCGAAAAGAGTTATAGTGATGGAAGGAGAAGCTTCAGGCTTCTTTGTATTGAGTTCGTTGGCAGGATGATGTGGCTACGTATTTGGCTTGAATTAGCTTGGTTAGTCCCGAGTTGAATTGTTGAGGGATAGGTTGATTTGATTGTTATTGAACTTGTTAGTGATCTGGGGAGATCTATGAGCTGGTTTTTCTATGCTGTGAGGCGTTATGATTTGTTGGATATGTGCACATGTGGTGCGGTTCTATTGAGGATTCATAGAGAAAGTCGAGCGGGAAGAGTAATTAAGTATTGCTCGGTAAATGGAGTATTGGTTATGGCCTATCGGGTTGCGTGTCGTATGTTATTGCTCCAGCGTGGGTGTAATGAATTGCTTTGGTTTCAGATATCAAATTGTTCGGGGCTGTAGATTTTGGGCATAGTGACTTGAGGTGTTTCACGTGTATCAGTATATGGATCAGATCGTGCATTGTAGCCAGGCCACGTGGAAATATGACCTTTCGGGGTAGGTGTTCTATTTCTATGATGTGAGACGGGGTCTCAGCCTTGTGTGGTGATGGTAATGATGAGCTTGAGGTACAGCTCTTTCGTTTAAGTCAATTTTTATGATTTGAGTATGTTCAGACCGTTTCTTATTGGTGCACGTATTATGCAAGTTGTGGCTTAGGCCTATATTGAGGTGTCATATCACCAGAGATGTGTGTTGGATTCGAGGTGAGCGTTGGGGTCACTAATGAATAGGAACAGATTTGATTTCAGCTTGATGGGAGGATAATATCAAGGTTCGACTCGGAAATCTATTGTGGTATTAGTCAAAAGGGAAGTGGCTTCATGAATGGTTGATCTGAGAAATGGTTACGGTTTGCTGCGTGTTTCATTTATCGTTGGCAGTATATGAAGGTGTTGGAATGAGACTTTAGCTAATAAGAGGTTTCTTTGGTATTTGGTTGTTGTGGGTAACTACTGTGAATATAAGTTATCGTTTCGAGTGCTTGGATTATGTGGTATATCATATGATTTCACCTAAGGTTGCAAGTATGGGTTATTACAGCTGGTTTGGGACTATTCAAAGTATAGGTGTGAGGTTTTGATCGTATTGATGGTTTCAGAAGTGGAAAGGAAGTCCTATGATTTATGGGTTAGACTGGATTGGGTAATTTCATCTATGTTGTGTTGTTAGACCTATATGAGATAGGGTGATGTGGGATCACCCCGGGTATATGCTTGGTAAAGTTATTCAGCTATTGGTTGGCTTCTAGGGAAACTCTAGGTACGCTCGAGGACGAGCGTTAGTTTAAGTTGGGGAGGATGTGACGACCCGACCCGTCATCTCATGAGTCACCCCTCTATTTCCCCCATTTTATGCTTCTTCACGTTTCATTGTCAGTATTTGGTGTGTTATAGTTGATTCGGATTGGTTTTGGTAGAAATGAGGCACTGAGTCTTTTTAAAGAAGGTTTGGTTTGGAAAAGTCAACCGGATGTTGACTTATGAGTTAGAGGGCTCGGATGGGATTTCCGGTGATTTGGTTAGCTTCGGGAGGTGATTTATGACTTAGGAGTGTGATCGGAATTGATTTCTGAGGTCCGGTGTAGAATTAGGCTTGAATTGGCGAAGTTAGTATTTTGGCGAATTCCGGTTGGTAGGTGAGATTTTGATCCGGGGTTCGGAATGGAATTCTGAGAGTTGCAGTAGCTTCGTTAGGTGATTTTGGATATGTGTGCAAACTCTTAGATGATTCGGAGGTGATTTGGTTGGGTTTTTTATCGAATGTGAGTTTCAGAAGAATTTGAAGATCTTAGGCTTGAAACTGATAAAAAATGAGGATTTTTGTGTTGTTGGATGTGTTTTTAAGATTGGAACAAGTTTGAATAGGGTATTGGATCATGTCTATGCTTTTGGTTGAGGTCCCGGGGCCTCGGGGGTAGTTCGGGTGGTTAAACGGAGAGTTTTTGAAGTTTATTAAATGTTGATGTTGTTGGTATCTGTTGGTGTTGCACCTACGGTTATGGGACCGCAGGTGCGGTTTCGCTGAAGCGGCATGAAGCGCGCAGAAGCGGAAAGCTTGGCCCTTGCCAGGTCCCGCAGAAGCGGTGTGGGGCCTTAAGTGAAAAGTCCGTAAAAGCAGACATTGACCGCATAAGCGGAAGTCGCAAAAGCGGTATTTCATCCACAGAAGTGGAATGTGTGGCAGTTAAGTGATATTAATCTTCTTCGCGAAGTTTTGAAAGGACAACATTTTGGACTCCGAACTTGGAGAACTTTGAGGCGATTTTGAAGAGGGTTTCGAGGGCTTTGATCAGGTATGAATTCTTGGACATAAAATATAATTTTATGGTGTAAATATATGGATTTAGAGTGAATAATCAAGGAATCAAAGTGCAAAAATGGTGATTTAGGGCTTGAACTTAAGAGAGCTTAAAATAGGGACTTGAGGGGTCAAATGGACTCCGATTCTTGTGATTTTGATATGTATAGACTCGTGGCGAGTTGAGGAATCCACTGATATGAATTTTTTGATTTTTCGAGAAGTGGGCTCGGGGCTCGGGTTTTGCTAGTTTCGAGATTTTTTGCTATTTTTCGATTGTTTTCGATCGGGTATTGTCCCATTGGAATATTGTGATGTATTTGCTATGATATTGGATAGATTTGACGTGTGCGGAGGCCGGATTGAGGGGCAAAGGCATCGCGAGCTAGAGATTTCACCGGTTCGAGGTGAGTAATGATTGTGAATGATATCCTGAGGGTTTGAAACCCCGGATTTGCACCCATAGTGTTATATTGAGGTGACTTGCACGCCGGATAGAGAGCGTGGGGTAGAGCACCGTTGGAGATTGTGACTTGGTCCGTCCCGGTTGTTGATTTTATCGCGTATTTCACTATGACTTGTTGTTTTTCACTATGACTTGGACTTATTGCCATACTTGGGGCTTATTGCCGACTGTTTGAACTCTTTGTGAGCTATCATCACTGTTATCCTCACTTTTTGAAATATTATTTGAACTCAGTCCAATTGTATTACACTGTTTCATGAACTCGGCTATATTTTTACTCAACCTTGAGTTTTAACTGATATTTGAACTATTGTTTGAGCTGAGCATTTTTGTTTTACTGATGCCCGAGGGGCTTATGAATATTTTTGGACTAATTGAGGCCGAGGGCCATATTGTGAGGAGGCTTTCAGGCCTGGAGTGTATTATGAGTAGGCTTTCAGGCCTCGAGTGTATTGTGAGGAGGCTTTCAGGCCCCGAGTGTATTGTGAGGAGGCTCTCAGGCCTCATGTTGATATGTACAGGCTTTCAGGCCTTATGATGATATAGCTCTTGGGTTGTAGGAGCCCCTTCGGAGTCTGCACCCCCACAGTGAGCGCGGGTACCCATGTGATTTGAGAGTGAGCCTGAGGGGCTAATGTTGTACTGTGTGTCTGATACTGAGCCCGAGGGGTTGATACTGTTCTGAGTAATATGATACTGAGCCCGAGGGGCTGATACTGTTTTGAGAAATTGATATGGAGCCCGAGGGGCTGGTACTGTTTTGAGCTGTGCCCGAGGGGCAAACTTTTATGTGCTCATCTTGCATACTTATTTGCCTTTTTACCTGTTATACTGTAGTATTTATGCCCGAGGGTCGGATTTTCTGTGCCTATCAGCACTAACTGTTTTGAAATCATTTTTGTAATTATTGAAAAGACCATTTTCAAAAGAGATTTGAACTGAGCCGAGGGATTTCTAAAGGTTTCACAGATTTCATTGTTTTTTCTCGGAAAATTGTACCCTACTTCTATACAGCATGTTGGTTGCTTTACGTTATTTCTTACTGCTCAGTTATTATTTATCTTTATTACTCAATGAGTTGGAGTACTCACTTTACTCCCTGCACCTCACGTGCAGTTGCAGGTATTAATTTACCCGGTAGCGGGTAGTGGACGCGTGGAGGCAGAGTTGTAGAGGTTTAGCGAGGTGACTGCCAGCGTTCGCAGCACCACAGTCCCTTTTATGTTATTCATTAGTATTACTCAGTGTATTTCTAGACTGTAAATTGGGGATTTCATTCTTATAGATGCCTGTGAATTGTGACAACCCGATTTTGGGCTGAGTTGGGATGGGTTCCCTGTTTTATCACGCTTATTCCGCATTATGATTTTATTATCTATGATTCAGACTTATTCATGCTAAGTAACTGTTAAAAGAGGTATTGTTGTTCTGTTGGCTAGACTTGTTTTCACGAGAGGCGCCATCACGACCGGGTTTGGGGAATTGGGTTGTGACACTGGGCCATAAGCCAAACTGGTTTGCACAGTCCCTATAAGAGACTTTTTCCAGTTCTGGTTTCAGTCATCTTTGAGAGCTGCTATAAAGCTTTCAGGTAAGCCGCTTAAAGTAAGTGGCTTGAAGGCAACTTGTATTAAACCTATATGTATGAATCTATGTGAATCCCTATAAGGGGCAAAATCACTCTCAGATAATAATCTAAACGTATTATGATCACTATCTACGGTGCTAGTTTCTTCAGTAGTTTTAACTACTTGTTTTAAACCTATTTTTTCAAAAGTACCTAACTGGTATATTACCTTAGCTTTGACTAATAGTATAGTCCATTTATTAAGAAGATCTAATTGTTGGGGCAATTCATATTCTTCTTTCCTACTGTTTTTAACAGTAGTTTTCTTCCTAATAATATTCATTAAGAAAATAGTGTTAGACTTAGCTTCTACAGTTACTAACTGGCATGGCTCTGATACCAAATAGACACAAGATCGCTTCCAATGAGGCTGTAGGAAAATCTATTACAAGAACTCCAGCCCTGGTCAATTACCAACCTCTAAGTATACCTTAAACCACGATGGAAAATTCTTTAAAAAATTGTTCAAATTCATCCATAACATCATCAACATTTTTATCAATTATAAGACTTCATAAGTCTCTACACAAAGGAATCACCTTTAGAATAGTGATTAATCAAATAGGCACAGGATCGCTTCCAATGAGGCTGCAGGAAAATCTATTGCAAGAACTCCAGGCATGGCCAATTACCAACCTCTAGGTAAACCTTAAACCATGATTCTCCTCATAATCCTTCAACGGCCACCTTCCTAAACGGGTTTTACGAGCACCACCGGTTAGGTTGGTGGCCGTTGAAGGGTTGTGAGGAGCATCATGGTTTAAGGTTTACCTAGAGGTTGGTAATTGGCCAGGGCTGGAGTTCTTGTAATAGATTTTCCTGCAGCCTCATTGGAAGCGATCCTGTATCTATTTGGTATCAGAGCCATGCCAGTTAGTAACTGTAGAAGATAAGTCTAACACTATTTTCTTAATGAATATCATTAGGAAGAAAACTACTGTTAAAAACAGTAGGAAAGAAGAATATGAATTGCCCCAACAATTAGATCTTCTTAATAAATGGACTATACCATTAGTCAAACCTAAGGTAATATACCAGTTAGATACTTTTGAAAAAATAGATTTAAAACAAATAGTTAAAACTACTGAAGAAACTATCACCGTAGATAGTAATCATGCTACGTTCAGATTATTATCTGAGAGTGATTTTGCCCCTTACAGGGATTCACATAGATTCATACATATAGGTTTAATACAAGTTGCCTTCAAGCCACTTACTTTAAGAGGCTTACCTGAAAGCTTTATAGCAGCTCTCAGAGATGGCAGAAACTAGAACTGGAAAAAGTCTCTTATAGGGACTGTGCAAACCAGTTTGGCTTATGGCCCAGTTTATTTTAATGCTTATCACAATTTGCAAATTTCTCTTAATGATGAGAATTATTTAAATGCTTTAATACTTAGCATTAAATTACATGGTTATGATTATTTGCCTGACACAGAAGTGATATGTTTCTGTTATAGGATTTTTTTCAAACCTTTATACACTTTGAATCCTATGTGCAAAATTATGGATTTCAAAAATGAAACTATTCTTATAGAAACCAACTTTGGAAAATCCAAAGTAACTACCAGAAGACCTATCAAATTGGATGAAATCGATTTCCCTAAGGAATGGGTCATAGAGGAAGCAATTGTCCCTCGTAACACTGGTAATGCTGAGGTTACAGAAATAGAACAAACCTCAGATGGTACTGTAAAAATCAAGTTCAATGAACCCGTTCAAACTGATAATATCTGTTTATCATCTAGACTAACTAGATCAAATTTTTCTTATATTTCTTCGATTGATTATGTGGTAGATTTTCCATCTAGAGCATCCACGTCACAAATTAGGGAAAATAATAGAATTGATAATATAAAAATTGGTCAAGATAATATAGTCAAGATTAATTCAGATCTTGAACCCACTGCATCCGAAATAGATTTTTCAAATGGTGTTAATGATGGTTGAAAACCAAATAGATTTTAATCTGGGATCACCGGCAAGAAAAATTATTTTAGAAGAATTTCTAAAACCCAGATGGGTTGTTTTCAGAAAATGGTTTCATGAAACATGACTAGTGAATTAATACAATTTTTTAGAAATGATTTTTATGAGGATATTAGCAAGAAAAATAAAATCATTGCTTTTGATCCTTGGTTTATGTCTAAACATGTTTATAACTATATTTCTGTGTTAGAAAGAGATTATATGCTTACTAGTGGAAAAATCACTAAATCTGTTTTTCCACCCCAACAATCTTTTCAAATAGGGGAAAAGGATAAAATAGTTTATTTTACTGCTTTTTCTAAATTATTTGAAAATGATGTGGCTACTATTACAGCCGTAAACCTAAATACTATGCTTACTCAGAATAATTATACTAATATGTATGTTAGTATTCTGGGAGAACAGGTTATCACAATACATGAGAAATTGTACAAGCTTATAGCAGAGGTCTAAAAGATTTCTTAAAAGGAGGCTAAAGGTAAAGAGCAAATAGCTACTACCAGCATCCAACCTCCACCAGTGGTAAAAGACTTTAAAATAAAATGTCTTAATGATTTGGAGGAACTTCTTAATAAGAAGTTTGGAGAGTTTAAGGCCAGTCCTTTAACTCTAGAGTATAAACCTAATAAAGGTAAGAGAATAAAGGTAGAGGATCAGATTAATAAGATCTCTGAAAAATATGCTCGCAAACCCTACCAAAGAATATTTTATTACCCTATACCAACCCTTCAGGATGTTCTAATAGAAGAACATGACAATGACCACTACCACCAAGGTTATAGTGGGTCAGAAATTTATGAGTGGAATATAGATGGTCTTGCTAAAAGACAGATCTATACTACAGTACATAGAATGCTTATGTACAGTACTATCTGCAAAGTTAATAATAATGCAGATAAGGCAATTGCAGAAATGATTATTGCCGGATTTACTGGTCAACTCAAAGGCTGGTGGGATAATTATCTCACTCAAAACAGACGCAAAGAAATAATGAGTGCGACTAAGGTCGAAGATAATAAGACTGTACAGAATGCAGTCTATTCATTTCTTCTAAATATCATAGAACATTTTTCTGGAAGATGGTCTGATAATAGTGAAAGTATCAGAACTATGCTTCAGAATTTAAGATATAAGACCCTTACATATTTTAGATGGTACAAAGATGTTTTCTTATCTAGAGTGATGGAATTACCAGAGAGTAATAGTACTCACTGGAAGGCCAAATTCATAGATGGTCTGCCTCCCTTATTTGCTGAAAGGATTTGAAAAGTCCTTAGAGGTACAGGGATGAGTATTAATTATGAAACATACTCATTTAGTAAACTCATTAGTGTATGCACTCAGGAAGGTTTAGACCTTTGCAATGAAATAAAGCTAAACCAGAAGATTAACAAACATCGTCTCACTAAGAGACAACAATTAGGTGAATTCTGTGAACAGTTCGCCATTGACATTCCTTCAAAAAGGAAGAAGTCCCCTAAGAAAAAGGACTTCAAGAAGAAAAAGGGTTCTCCTGAAAAAAGGCGTGAAAAGACCCAAAGAAGGAAGGCTTTTCATAAGGCTAGAAAGGGTTATGTTAAAGTAAAAAACCCTCAAGCCTGCTACAAATGCGGAAGAGTAGTCCATTATGCAAAGGATTGAAAAATCAAGGATAAAATCCAAGAACTTGATTTAGATGAGAATATTAAAGATTCTCTTTGCAAAATTCTCCTAAATTCTTCTCCGGAGAATTCTAACCATGAATCTGGTCAAGAGTCATCAACTAGTGAAGACTTCAGAGTGCTTCAAGAAGAAGATTATATTTCATCTTCTGATGATGAACATGAGTTTTATAATGAAGGACAATGTTCCAATAAGTGTTGTAATCCTAATGATGAACTCTTTAAAGTAATTACTTCAAATTCCAATGTGAAAATCACTGAGCTATATAAGCTCCGAGTTCTTCAGAAGCAAATACTACTAGTACTTTACTTGCAGCCATAGACAATTCTGAAGATGAGTTTTTAGAAAAACTCAAATATTTGATTACCCAAAAGTTTTTAATAAAATGAACTCTTTAATTGATTACAATTTCAAAAAAGAGTTTATTGCTTTATTTGACAGTGAAGCAGATTTAAATTGTGTAAAAGAAGGAGTAATACCCTCCAGATATTTTCATAAAATCACTCATCGTTTAAAAAATGTTAGTAGCAATTCAATGGGTATTTAATATAAATTACCTAAAGCATATATTTGCCAACATGATATATGTATTCCTAAAAGTTTTTTTTTTGGTAAAACATATCGATAGGTATGTTATACTTGGTGTCCAATTTTTTTTATCAAATTAATGCCTTTCTTATATTGGGACACGAAAAGTTTTACCGACATTTATGGTGGTAAGAGTATCACTTTTGAGTTTATAACTCAACCTGTCCCAACGTTTTTGAACGAAATTATTTCTAATAATATTTCTTCAAAAGAAAATCAAATTGAATTTTTGAAATACGAATTTTGTTCTATTACCGTTGATCGTGATTTAAAAAATCCTAAGTTAGTTGAGAAAATAAACTTTCTCAAAAATCAGTTTTCTGCTTCTATCTGTGGGGATCACCCAAACCAACTTTGGAGCAGAAAAAAGCATATTATAAGTCTTCCCTATGAAGAAGATTTTTTGAAGGATAAAATTCCTACCAAGGCCAGACCTTGCCAGATGTACTCTGAATATTTGGAGTTATGCAAAAGAGAAATTGACTCTTTACAGCATAAGGGTTTGATTAGACCCTCCAAGTCCAAATGGTCTTGTACTGCTTTTTATGTGAACAACCATGCTGTGACGACCCGATTCGTCGTCTCATGTATCTTAGCCCTGTTTCCCCCATTTAATACTTCTTCATGTTTCATTATCGACATTGGTTTTGTTGGAGTTGAATTGGATTGTCTTGGATAGGAAATGAGACACTTAGTCTGTTTAAGGAAGGCTTGGTTTGGAAAAGTCAACCGGAGGTTGACTCATGAGTTAGAGGAAGCGGATGTGAATTCCGGTGATTCGGTTAGCTTCGGCGGATGATTTTTGACTTAGGAGTGTGATCGGAAGTTATTTTGGAGGTCCAGTGTAGAATTAGGCTTGAATTGGCGAAGTTAGAATTTTGGCGAATTACAGTTGATTAATGAGATTTTGATCCGAGAGTCGGAATGGAATTCTGAGAGTTGCAGTAGCTCCGTCAGGTGATTTTAGATATGTGTACAAAATTTTAGGTCATTCGGGGGTGTTTTGGTAGGGTTTTTGATCGAATGCGTATTTCGAAAGTTTGTAAGAAACTTAGGCTTAAATCCGAGGTGAATTGATGGTTTTAGCGTTGTTTGATGTGTTTTGAGGGTTGGAACAAGTTTAAATGAGGTTTTTGGGTGTGTTGGTGTTTTTGGTTGAGGTCCCGGGGGCCTCGGAGTGAATTTGAGTGGTTAAACGAGAGTTTTCGAAGTTTTGCTACAGGTCTGTTGTTGTTGTCATCTGGTATTTCCGCTTCTGCAGAAATGGACCGTAGAAGCGGCTCCGCAGAAGTGGATAAGGGGTCGCAGAAGCGGTCAGGCATGGGCTAGGGTAATTCCGCATAAGAGGAAGATGGTCGCTTCAGCGGGTCCACAGGAGCGGACATTTTACCGCAGAAACGATTTTGAGAGAACCGCAGAAGCAGAGTCTGAGTCGCATAAGCGAAGAGTTGCTTTTTAAGTGAGAACCGCATAAATAGATTTTTGGCCGCAGAAGCGGTCCTGCATAAGTGGAAGTGGGACCGCAGAAGCTAAAGTCACTGTGGACAAAAGGGTTTTAAATGTTATATTTCATCCGCGAGCAAGAGGTAGTTTCCACCATTTTTGAGCGATTTGGAGAGCTTTGGGCGAGAATGTTCGAGGGTTTTGACTGAGAATCGATTAGAGGTAAGTTCGTCGGCCTGATTATTCGAGTTTATGGTATATTTATCATGGAAATTAGTGTAAATTCACCAAAATGGGGTAAGTTAGGGCTTGAGAGGTTATAATGTAAAAAAAAGGGAATTTGCAGGGTCAAATGGACTCTGATTTTGGCAAATTTTATATGTACGGACTCGTAGCGAGACAAGGAATCCGGTGATGTGAATTTCGTAATTTTTAGAGAAGTGGGCCCAGGTCTCGGGTTTTGCCTACTTCGTGATTTTTAGTGTTTTTCGAGTTCTTTCGATTGGGTTATGTTCCATTAGCCTATTGTAACGTATTCCTTGTGGTTTTGATCAGATTCGGTGCACGAGGAGGTTGATTCGAGCGGAAAAGACATAGCGGACTAGACTTGTGACCAGTTTGAGGTGAGTAATAGATGTAGATGATGACCTGAGGGTTTGAAACCCCGGTATATCACACTGTGACGCTATATTGTGGCGATACACGTACTCTATGATGAGTGCGGGGTCGTTTGTGATTGGGGACTACGACTTAGTCCGCCCCAAGTGATGATCAAAATGTGTTCTTGACTAGAGATTAATTGGTAAACATCCTACTTGGATCTTATGAATGTATTTGGGCTGTGTGCCGATTATTTGAATCCCTTATGGATTATTATCACTGCTTCCATGATGCTTAGCATGTTATATGATTTCAGTCCTGAGTTAAACATTGCTTCGAAATACTTAGTCACATTCCTAAGGTTTTAAAAACATAAACTATATTTTACTAATAATTGGAATTGAGAACTATAACTT
Source organism: Nicotiana glauca (assembly GCA_026770625.1). Classification (NCBI taxonomy): domain Eukaryota; kingdom Viridiplantae; phylum Streptophyta; class Magnoliopsida; order Solanales; family Solanaceae; genus Nicotiana; species Nicotiana glauca. Next base: position 834 of record MU715668.1, on the reverse strand, counting down.
GACTTTGCCGTGTGGCTCACATGCATATTCTGGACTGAGTGTGGATGGGGTTGCACGCCGCAGCGATGATACGATGATATTGCGCTTGGGCTGTAGGAGCCCCTCTGGAGTTTGAACCCCCACAGTGAGCGCGGGTACCCAAATGGATCGGGTTGCGCGCCGCAGCGGTCATGTGCATTGCATTGCATTCGTACATTGATATTTGCCTGTCATTGTTTGTTGTCGTTTTTACCGTTAATTGTGTTAAACTGTTGGCTGTAGCTTTACATTGTGGTATTTCGTGTATTCTCACCTTCAGTCACTATATATGCTTATTACTCACTGAGTTGGAGTACTCACTTTACTCCCTGCACCATGTGTGCAGATTCAGGTGTTCCAGAGGCTTAGTTGAGTTGCTACTGCTGTTTTCCAGATTTCTCAGGAGTTGTCGAGGTAGCTGCCTAACATCCGCAGGACCCGACTCCTCTCCTTATCTCTTTGTATTTCTGCATTCTAGATCTCTGTACTATTGTGGATTTACTACTCTGTTTCATTTAGAGGCTCTAAACTCATGACCCCAGATCTTTTGGGAGGTGTTAGATATGCTACTGTTTCCGTACTGTCTTCTAATTAATTATCCAGTTGAAATACTTGTTAAACTGTTAAATTAATACCGCTAATCGGTAATGTGATATATTGATTGGGTTGTGAGTATTAATTGGTCGGGCTTGCCTAAAAATTGTGTTGGGCACCATCACGATCGGGATTGAGGTCGTGACACATGCTGAACAGGAACGAGGAGTTCCTAGATTAGTTATTAACTATAAACCTCTCAATAAGGTTTTGAAATGGATT
>MU715665.1:8217-24734 GCA_026770625.1 Nicotiana glauca | reverse complement strand
TAATCTTTCAATAACTCTAACCATCTCCTTTGCCTCAAATTCAACTCCTTTTGCTTGAACAAGTATTGAAGACTCTTATGATCAATGTACACCCCACACGTCACACCATATAGGTAATGCCTCCAAATCTTCAAAGCATGAACAATGGATTCCAACTCTAGATCATGAACCGGATAATTCTTCTCGTGGATCTTCAACTGCCTCGAAGCATAGGCAATGACCCTACCATCCTGCATCAATACTGCACCAAGCCCAATACGGGAAGCATCATAATAGACTGTATAAGGCCCTGAACCTGTGGGCAAAACCAATACCGGTGTTGAAGTCAGAGCTATCTTGAGCTTTTGAAAGCTCGCCTCACACTCATCTGACCATCTGAGCTGGGCACCCTTCTAGGTCAATTTGGTCATCGGGGCTGCAATAGATGAAAATTCCTCCACGAACCGACGGTAATAGCCTGCTAACCCCAAGAAACTACGAATCTCGGCAGCTGATGCTGGTCGAGGCCAGTTCTTGATTGCCTCAATCTTCTTCGGGTCCACCTAAATACCCTCTGCTGATACGACGTGACCCAAAAATGCAACCGAACTAAAACAGAACTCGCACTTCGATAACTTAGCATATAACTGACTGTCCTTCAAAGTCTGAAGAACCACTCTGAGGTGCTGCTCGTGCTCCTCTTGGCTGCGGGAGTACACCAGAATATCATCAATAAAGACTATCATGAACAAGTCCAAATAAGGCCTGAACACTCGGTTCATTAACTCCATAAATGCTGCTGGGGCATTGGTCAACCCAAATAACATGACCAAAAACTCATAATGCCCATACCGAGTGTAGAATGCTATATTAGGGACATCAGACGCCCTAATCCTCAGCTGATGGTAGCCAGATCTCAAGTCTATCTTTGAAAAAACCTTTGCACCCTGAAGCTGGTTGAACAAAGCATCAATCCTCAGCAGTGGATACTTGTTTTTTATCGTCACTTTGTTCAATTGCCGGAAATCAATGCACATCCTCATAGAACCATCCTTTTTCTTCACAAATAACACCGGCGCACCCCAAGAAGAAACACTGGGTCTAATGAAACCCTTCTCCAGCAAATCCTACAACTGATCCTTTAACTCTTTCAACTCTGGCAGGGCCATGCGGTACGATGGGATAAAAATGGGTTGAGTGCCCAGAGCCAGATCAATACAAAAATCAATATCCCTGTCAGGCGGCATACCCAGCAGGTATGAAGGGAAAACCTCGGGGAACGCCCGAACAATAGGAACATAATCAATAGAAAGGACATCTACGCTGGAATCACGAACATACGCCAGATAAGCTAAACACCCCTTCTCGACCATGCGTTGAGCATTCACATATGAAATAACTCTGCGGGTGGTATGCCCTAGGGTCCCTCTCCACTCCAAACGGGGCAAATCTGTCAAATCCAAGGTCATGGTCTTGGCGTGACAATCTAAGATAGCATGATACGGGGAAAACCAATCCATCCCTAATATAACGTCAAAATTCACCATGTCTAAGTGCAATAAATCAACACGGGTCTCAAGACCCTCAAACACTACCACACATAAACGATAAACTCGGTCGACCACTATAGAGTCACCCACCAGTGTAGATACATAAACAGGACTACTCAAAGCATCACTAGGCATGACCAAGTAGGGTGCAAAATAGGACGACACATATGAATACGTAGACCCAGGGTCAAATAGCACAGAAGCATACCTATCGCAGACCAGAATAGTACCTGTAATAACTGCATCTGAAGGCTAAGCCTCTGGCCTGACAGGAAGAGCATAACACCGGGGCTGGGCCCCACCTCCCTGAACCATATCTCTAGAACGGTCGGCTGCTGGCTGGCCTCTACCTCTGGCGGTCCGAGCTCCACCTCTATGATCTCTACCTCCACCTCTACCCCCTCCTCTAGCTGGCTGGGCAGGTGTGGAACCTTCGGTGCCTGAATCATAGCACGAGAACTCTGATGCTGAGAGCTGTTAGAAGCTCGAGGGAAATTGCCTCGTGTCGCCATACATGAAACAAGCCCTCGACTGCTAAAAATAACGGAGTGGTCGTGCGCTGATAGGTGCTGACGGTGAATTAAAAAACTGCTGGACAGAATACTGCGGCTGAGAGCCACGACCACCTGGAGTACCATGTGAGACCTGTAGGGCTGACTGAAAGGGCCTTGGAGGATGGCCTCTACCATAAGAATCCCTACCTCCAGACGAGGTACCACTGAATCTACCTGCATAATGGCGCCTCTTATCAGACCCATGACCACCTCCCCGTGCAAGATCCATCTCAACTCTACGGGCCGTATTGGCTGCCTCCTGAAAAGAAATCTTACTCCCGGCTCCCATAGCCATCTGGAGACGGATCGGCTGAATCAATCCATCAATAAAGCTCTACACCCTCTCTCTCTCGGTGGGGAGTATAACATTAGCATAACGTGCCAGATCAATGAAACAAGTCTCATACTGAGTGACTGTTATAGAGCCCTGCTGGAGGCGCTCGAACTGCCAGCGAAGAGCCTCTCGCTGAGTAACTGGGAGAAACTTCTCCAAAAACTACTCTGCAAACTGGTCCCAAGAAAATAATGGCGACCTTGCCGGTCTAGATAAATAATAGTCCCTCCACCAAGTCTTGGCGGATCCTGCTAGTCGAAAGGTGGTGAAGTCGACCCCATTGGTCTCCACAATACCCATAGTCCAAAGGATCTCATGACAGCTAAATAAGAAATCCTGTGGATCCTCTAAAGAAATACCGCTGAACAGCTTGGAGAACCTATCAAGCCTCCACAAAGCATTTGCGAACATAGCGGCTCCATCGCCGGTCTGGGTCACAATACCCGGCTGAACTGCTACAGCTGGCTGAACCACTGGAACCTAAGCCTGGTGGGCTGCCTACTCCGGAGTACGTGTAGCAGGAGTCTGGACTCCTCCTCCAGTCTGAAAAATGGCTGGTGCTACTGGAAGCAAACCCGCTCGAGAGACTCTCGCCACAAAGCCTACCAATCTGACCAAAGCGTCCTGAATTACTGGGGTGGCTATGAACCCTTCTGGGACCTGAGCTGGACCCACCGGAGCTGCTAGGGCTGGAACCTCCTCATCATAATCAACATGAGGCTCCACCTGTGGGATTTCTGCCCGGGGCTGAGCTCTGCCCCTGCCCCTGCCTCGGCCTCAGGCACGGCCTCGCCCTCGCCCTCTGCCCCTCGTAGGAGCTGCTGCTGGGGGCTCGGGCTGCTGCGCAGTAGAAGAGGAAACACGTGTTCTCGCCATCTGTGAAAGAATAGAGTAGAAAGATAATTAGCATTTGAGAAACAGAATCGCACGACAAGAAAGAACAAGAGTGATATTTTCCTAACTCCGTAACCTTTGGGGGGTAAATACAGACGTCTCCGTACCGATCCCTCAGACTCTACTAAGTTTGTCCGTGAGTCGTGAGACCTATGTAACCTAGTGCTCTGATACCAACTTGTCACGACCCGGATTTTCCACCCTCAGGAGTCGTGATGGCGCCTACTAATAGGAGCTAGGCAAGCCAATTAACTATACACATTCTTAGGCAAACATCGACAATATTGAGACAACGAGACAATTAATATAAAATTGGAATTCTTAAACATAAATGAACTGAAAACAAGTGCGGAAATTCAATTACAACCTCTACCCAAGACTGGAGTCACTAACTCACGAACGTCTATAGAATACTAAAAACAGAGTCTGAATAAAATACAATACTGTTTGTTCCGGTACAAGGACAACAAACGAAATAAGGATAGAAGAGACTCCGAGCCATGCGGACGTCAGCAAGGCTACCTCGGAATCTTTGTACTGAAGTCAACTCCCAACGCTCATACTGCTGTCCAAAAGCTGCTGCTCCGGTGCCGTGATCTGTGCAAAAATATGCACAGAGTGTAGCATCAGCACAACTGACCCCATGTGCTGGTAAGTGCCTAGCCTAACCTCGGTGAAGTAGTGACGAGGCTAGACCAGACTACCAGATAAACCTGTGCAGACATATATACAAGTACAACAAAATAATAGCGTAAAGTAAATAATTAAAACTGGGAGGGGAACATGCTTATGGGGTAGCAGATAAAACAGATTATCAGGAATAATAGAAGAAGCTACATCTGATTTCTTCTAACACAGAATAAGGGGAAAACAAACCACTTTCACTTGTTCAATGTTCTCTCGTTGCAGGCGTGCAACACGATCCCATTTCCTCATGTCACGTGGCAGGCGTACCACTCGATCCCATTTCATAATATCACGTGGTAGGCGTACCACTCGCTCCCATTTCATAATATCATGTGGTATGCATACCACTCGATCCCATTTCATAATATCACGTGGTAGGCGTACCACTCGATCCCATTTCACGTGGTAGGCGTACCACTCGATCCCATTTCATAACATCACGTGGTAGGCGTACCACTCAATCCCATTTCATAATGTCAAGTGGTAGGCGTACAACTCGCTCCCATTTCATAATATCTCGTGGTCAGCGTGCCACACGATCCCATTTATTTCAACACAATACAGAAATAATCCCGGCAAGGGAACAAGATAATATAATAAACTATCCCGGCAGAGGAGATCCAGCTATAACCAAACTTATTCAATTTCTACTTAACACAATTAAATCAATACTCGGTCTCAACAATTACTGGCTCAGTGTTAAAGATTTTCAACCAAGTCCTCATAAACAACAATTAAGAATTTGATAATTTAGCAATTTAGGACTTACAGTCATGCTCGACACCAGTGTATAGATACTCGTCACCATGCCTATACACCGTACTCGACAAATAGCAATTAGAAAATAAGACTCTACTCCTATTCCCTCAAGTCAAAGTTAGACCAAACAATTACCTCGAATTCTCCAAACTCAACTCAAGCCTCTAGTATAGCTTTACCCCTCGAATTTACCACCAAACCGCTCGAATCTAGTCATAAATTACTTGAATGTATCAACAAATTCTAACTGAATCAATTTGAATGCTTGAAAATGAATTTTCCAAAGTTTTACTCATAAATTCCCAAAACGTCCCCGGTCTTACGTGGTCAAAACCCGAGGTTCGAACCAAAACCCGGTTACCCATTCCCCCACGAGTTCATATCAATGATTTGTTTTGAAATCGGACCTCAAATTGAGGTCCAACTCTCCAATTTGAAGAAAACCTAGGTTCTACCCAAAATCCCCATTTTCACCCATGAAAATCCTTGATTTTAAGATGAAAACATGATAAATGATGAAAATGATTGAAGGGATTAAGTAAAAATTGACTTACAAATGATTTGGGGAAGAAAGTTTTCTTGGAAAATTGCCTATGGAGTGTTTGAGTTGAAAGAATGAAGAAATGCAGGTTAAAATTCGTCTAAGTATGAAAAATTGCAGGCCTCAGATGTGGGAATTGCGAACATGGGTTCGCAAGTGCGAACCCAGCAGGCTTGGGAAATGCGAGGAAGTAGTTCGCATTTGTGAACACTGGGCAAAGGGGGCAGTTTCGCATTTGCGAGCTGATATGTCACATTTGCGACTAGCTCTATTTCGCATTTGCGACCCAAGACAGAAATTCCCTTTTTTGCATTTGCGATCAGGGACTCGCATTTGCGAGAATTGTCTTCGCAAATGCGTAGATACTAGAAATGAAGGATCAGATTTTTCCAGAGTTCAAAAATGCAACTCGACACCTATCCAAAACTCACCCGAGCCCTCGGGGCTCCAAACCAAACATGCACACAATCTCAAAAACATCCTACGGACTTATTCGTGCGATCAAATCGCCAAAATAACCACATATACATAGAATCAAGCCTCAAATCACATGATTTCTTCCAACTTTTTCATAAAACACAAATTTTCCATTTTTAAGTCCGAAACACGTCAAATGACGTCCGTTTTCAACCAAACATTACAGAAAGTGCTTAAATCATATATAAGACTTGTACCGGGCATCAGAAACAAAACGAGCCCGATACCATAGTCTTGTGATCAAATTTGCTTTCCATTTTCCTTAATTAATTTTAGAAAATAATTTCACACAAAAATTCATTTCTCGGGCTTGGTACCTCGGAATTCGATTCCGGACATGTGCCCAAGTCCCATATTTTCCTACGGACCCTCCGGAACCATCAAATCACGGGTCCGGGTCCATTTTCCCAAAATGTTGACAAAAGTCAACTTTAATCATATTAATATCAAAATTCTTCAATTTTTACACAGAATTCATATTTAAGCTTTCTAGCTACACGCCCGGACTGCACACGCAAATCGAGCCAAGTAATAAATGAGGTTTTCAAAGCCTCGGAAGCACGGAATGAAAGAGAAAACAGGTGATGACCCTTTGGGTTGTCATATTCTCCACCTCTAAAACAACTGTTCGTCCTCGAACGGACAAAAGAAAGAAGTACCTGAGTCGGGAAATAGATGAGGATAACGGCTCCACATATCAGACTCGGACTCCCAGGTCAATGCCTCAGGAGGCTGACCTCTCCACTGGACACACACTGAAGGAAAACTCTTCAACCTCAACTGTCAAACCTGCCGATCTAGAATAGCTACTGGCTCCTCCTCATAAGACAGATCCTTGTCCAACTGGACAGTGCTGAAATCTAACACGGGGACTGGATCGCCGTGATACCTCCGAAGCATGGACACATGAAACACTGGGTGCACGGCTGACAAGCTAGGTGGCAAGGCGAGTCTATAATCCACCTCTCCCACACGATCTAGAATCTCAAATGGACCAATGAACCTAGGGCTAAGCTTGCCCTTCTCCCCAAATCTCATCACGCCCTTCATAGGCGACACTCGGAGCAAGACCCGCTCACCAACCGTGAAAGCTATATCCCGGACCTTACGATCTGCATAACTCTTTTGCCGCGACTGAGCAGAACAAAGCCTGTCCTGAATGATCTTGACCTTATCTAAGGCCTCCTGAACTACATCTGTACCCAATACCAAAGCCTCTCCCAGCTCAAACCATCCAACTGGAGACCGACATCGCCTACCATACAACGCCTCATATGGGGTCATCTGAATACTGGACTGGTAGCTATTGTTATAGGCGAACTCTGCTAAAGGCAAGAACTGGTCCCACGAACCTCCAAAGTCGATAACATAAGCCAAGAGCATATCCTCCAAAATCTGAATGGTCCGCTTGGACTGTCCGTCTGTCTGAGGATGAAACACTGTGCTCAACTCAACCCGTGTTCCTAACTCCCGCTGAACTGCACCCTAAAAATGCGAGGTAAATTGCGTACCTTGGTCCGAAATGATAGATACCAGCACAAGATGAACGCGAACAATCTCCCGGATATAAATCTCAGCTAACCTCTCGGATGAATAGGAGACTGCCATAGCAATGAAATGTGCTGACTTGGTCAGCCTATCAATAATAACCCATATCACATCGAACTTCTTCCGGGTCAACGGAAGTCCGGTAATGAAATCCATGGTAATCCTCTCCCACTTCCACTCGGGAAGCTCAATCCTCTGAAACAAACCAACAGGCCTCTGATGCTTATACTTAACCTGCTAACCATTCAAACATCGAGCCACATATGCAACGATATCCTTCTTCATCCTACGCCACAAATAATGCTACTGCAAGTCTAGATACATCTTCGCGGCGCCCAGGTGAATAGAATACCGAGAAATATGGGCCTCCGCTAAGATCAACTCTCGAATCCCATCGACATTGGGCACATAAACTCGCCCCTGCAATCTCAAAACACCATCGCTATCTAAGGTCACCTTCGTGGCACCTCCACGCTGCACTGTTTCTCTCAGGACACACAAATGGGGATCATCAAACTGCCAATCACAGATACGCTCCAACAATGAGGAACGAGCGACCGTGCAAGCTAACACTCTGCTAGGCTCAGAAATATCCAACCTCACAAATCGATTGGCCAAGGCCTGAATATCCAAAGAAAGCGGTCTCTGGCTGACCGGAATATAAGCAAGACTACCCATGCTGGCGGACTTCCTACTCAATTCATCGGCCACCATATTGGCTCTCCCCGGGTGATACAAAATAGTAACATCATAATCTTTCAATAACTCTAACCATCTCCTTTGCCTCAAATTCAACTCCTTTTGCTTGAACAAGTATTGAAGACTCTTATGATCAGTGTACACCTCACACGTCACACCATATAGGTAATGCCTCCAAATCTTCAAAGCATGAACAATGGCTGCTAATTCTAGATCATGAACCGTATAATTCTTCTCGTGGATCGTCAACTGCCTCGAAGCATATGCAATGACCTTACCATCCTGCATCAATACTGCACCAATCCCAATACGGGAAGCATCATAATAGATTGTACAAGGCCTTGAACCTGTGGGCAAAACCAATACCGGTGCTGAAGTCAGAGCTATCTTGAGCTTCTGAAAGCTCACCTTACACTCATCTGACCATCTGAACTGGGCACCCTTCTGGGTCAATCTGGTCATCGGGGCTGCAATAGATGAAAATCCCTCCACGAACTGACGGTAATAGCTGGCTAACCCCAAGAAACTCCGAATCTTGGTAGCTGATGCTGGTCAAGGACAGTTCTTGATTGACTTAATCTTCTTCGAGTCCACCTAAATACCCTCTGCTGATACGACGTGATCCAGAAATGCAACTGAACTAAACCAGAACTCGCACTTCGAGAACTTAGCATATAACTGACTGTCCTTCAGAGTCTGAAGAACCACTCTGAGGTGCTGCTCGTGCTCCTCCTAGCTTCGAGAGTACACCAGAATATCATCAATAAATACTATCACGAACAAGTCCAAATAAGGCCTGAACACTCGGTTCATCAACTCCATAAATGCTGCTGGGGCATTGGTCAACCCAAATGACATGACCAAAACTCATAATACCCATACCGAGTGCAGAATGCTATCTTAGGGACATCAGACGCCCTAATCCTCAGCTGATGGTAACCAGATATCAAGTCTATCTTTGAAAACACCTTTGCACCCTGAAGCTGGCCGAACAAAGCGTCAATCCTCGGCAGTGGATACTTGTTCTTTATCGTCACTTTGTTCAATTGCCGGTAATCAATGCACATCCTCATCGAACCATCCGTTTTCTTCACAAATAACATCGGCGCACCCCAAGGAGAAACACTGGGTCTAATGAAACCCTTCTCCAACAAATTCTGCAACTGATCTTTTAACTCTTTCAACTCTGGCAGGGCCATGCGGCACGGTGGGATAGAAATGGGCTGAGTGTCTGGAGCCAGATCAATACAAAAATCAATATCCCTGTCGGGCGGCATACCCCACAGGTTTGAAGGGAAAACCTCGGGGAACTCCCGAACAATAGGAACATAATCAATAGAAAGGACCTCTACGCTGGAATCACGAACATACGCCAGATATGCTAAACACCCCTTCTCGACTATGCGTTGAGCATTCACATATGAAATAACTCTGCGGGTGGTATGCCCTAGGGTCCCTCTCCACTCCAAACGGGGCAAATCTGGCAAATCCAAGGTCATGGTCCTGGCGTGACAATCTAAGATAGCATGATACGGGGACAACCAATCCATCCCTAATATAACGTCAAAATCCACCATTTCTAATAGCAATAAATCAACACGGGTCTTAAGACCCTCAAACACTACCACACAGGAACGATGAACTCGGTCGACCATTATAGAGTCACCCACCGGTGTAGATACATAAACAGGACTACTCAAAGCATCACTAGGCATGACCAAGTAGGGTGCAAAATAGGACGACACATACGAATACGTAGACCCAGGGTCAAATACCACAGAAGCATCCCTATCGCAGACCAGAATAGTACATGTAATAACTGCATCTGAAGACTAAGCCTCTGGCCTGGCAGGAAGAGCATAACACCGGGACTGGGCCCCAGCTCCCTGAACCACATCTCTAGAACGGTCGGCTGCTGGCTGGCCTCTACCTCTGGCGGTTCGAGCTCTACCTCTATGATCTCTACCTCCACCTCTACCCCCGCCTCTAGCTGGCTGGGTAGGCTGTGGAACCTTCGGTGCCTGAATCATAGCATGAGAACTCTGATGCTGAGAGTTGTCAGAAGCTCAAGGGCAATACCTGGCAATGTGCGTCGTGTCGCCATACATGAAACAAGCCCTCGGTTGCTGAGAATAACGGAGTGGTGGTGCGCTGATATGTGCTGATAGTGAACTAAAAAACTGCTGGTCAGAATACTGCGGCTGAGAGCCACGACCACCTGAAGTACCATGTGAGACCTGTAAGGCTGACTGAAAGGGCCTCGGAGGATGGCCTCTACCATAAGAATCCCTACCTCCAGATGAGGTACCACTGAATCTACCTGCATAACGGCGCCTCTTATCAGACCCATGACCACCTCCCCTTGCAAGAGCCATCTCAACTCTACGGGCCGCATTGGCCGCCTCCTGAAAAGAAATCTCACTCCCGGCTCCCATAGCCATCTGGAAACGGATCGGCTGAATCAATCCATGAATAAACCTCTGCACCCTATCTCTCTCGGTGGGGAGTATAAAAATAGCATAGCATGCCAGATCAATGAACCGGGTCTCATACTGAGTGACTATCATAGAGCCCTGTTGGAGGCGCTCGAACTGCCAGTGAAGAGCCTCTCGCTGAGTAACTGGGAGAAACTTCTCCAAAAACAACTCTGCAAACTGGTCCCAAGTCAATGATGGCGACCCTACTGGTCTAGATAAACAATCGTCCCTCCACCAAGTCTTGGCGGATCCTGCTAGTCGAAAGGTGGCGAAGTCGACCCCATTGGTCTCCACAATACCTATAGTCCGAAGGATCTCATGACAGCTAAATAAGAAATCCTGTGGATCCTCTGAAGAAGTACCACTGAATGTGGTGGTGAAGAGCTTGGAGAACCTATCAAGCCTCCACAAAGCATCTACGGACATAGTCGCTCCATCGCCGGCCTGGGTGACAATACCCGGCTGAACTGCTACAACTGGCTGAACCACTGGAACCTGAGCCTGGTGTGCTACCTGCTTCGGAGTACGTGTAGCAGGAGTGTGGACTCCTCCTCCAGCCGAGAAGTGGCTGGTGCTACTAGAAGCAAACCCGCTCGAGAGACGCTCTCCACAAAGCCTACCAATCTGACCAAAACGTCCTGAAGAACTGGGGTGGCTATGAACCCCTCTGAGACCTGAGCTGGGCCCATCGGAGCTGCTGGGGCTGGAACCTCCTCATCATAATCAACATGAGGCTCCACCTCTAGGACTGTTGCCCGGGGCTGAGCTCTGCCCCTGCCTCGGCCTCGGCCTCTGGCACGACCTCGCCCTCGCCCTCGCCCTCTGCCCCTCGTAGGAGCTGCTGCTGGGGGCTCGGGCTGCTGCACGGTAGAAGAGGAAGCACGTGTTTTTGCCATCTGTGAAAGAGCAGAGTAGAAAGATAATTAGCATTTGAGAAACCGAATCGCACGATAAGAAACAACAAGAGTGAAATTTTCCTAACTCCGTAGCCTCTGGGGGATAAATACAGACGTCTCCGTACCGATCCCTTAGACTCTACTAAGTTTGTCCGTGGGTTGTAACACCTATGTAACCTAGTGCTTTGATACCAACTTGTCACGACCCGGATTTCCCACTGTGAGCACGTGATTTTTGCCTCACAGGAATTACTCCCACAAAATCAAAACAAAAAATTGTCTGTTTTATTGTGTGCATTTTGTGAATTTTTTCGTGATATTTTTAGTAAGTGTTTGTGTTTATGCGTGCATTTTATTTGTTTAAATTAATAAAAATACAAAAATATATTACATTTTGCATCTAGGATTGAATTCTACATTTAGGAGTAATTAAAGTTTGTTTTACAAAAATGGAAAAATCACAACAAATACGTACTTTGCATTTTTAGCATTTAATGTCAAATTGTGAGATTTTATTTTTAATTGGTATTTAATTGTGTGATAATTATTATTAAGAGTTAATTAGCATTTTAGTTAATTTTTGATTTTATCATTTAAGTTAGAATTTTGGTTTTTGTTAATTAGAAATTAAGGAAATGAAAAATGGTGAAGAAAATCGGATTGGGCCACTTGAATTAAAAGGGAAACCAGGCCCAATAGCACCAAAATAGACCAGTCCAAACACCCCTTACCCGGTCCAAATGATCAGGCTGTATAGACGTCCAAACGACGTCATTTCTGTCACGCCCAATCTGGACCGTTGATCTCAATTCAATCAACGGTCCAGTCTGCCCCTAGCATCAATGAAACGACACCGTTTTAAGTTAGTTTATCTCAACCATTCATTTTATTTGATCAAACGATCACCAACCTTCCTTGCAACCTGACTCTGACCCGTTAAAAAAACTGATCCAGTCTCCCACTTAAAGAAACGACATCGTTTCTATTAAGTAGCCAATTCAGGCTGTTGATCTTAATTGATCTAATGGTCTGGATTAAATTTCAACCCTGGTATATATATTCCCCAATGACCCAACCCCCCTTAGAACCCCCCCTTCCGTCTCTCTCAGGGTCTTCAGAGACCATACCCTGTTCCGCCTTCCCCCACCGTGCTCCGCCCACCGGAAATCACCTTACGGCAGTTTCGGTGGTCCAAACAGCCCCAAATTTACACCGTCCGTTCACCTCAACCTCCCCATCTCCATGCCACCTTCACCTTCCTTCGAATCCTATCCCAACCCTTCGAATATCCAAAAAACCATCAATACCTCCGCCGTGACCAGTGGCATCACCTCCGATGACCACCAAATTTACACCCTAGGTTCCCCTCACCTTCCTCATCCCAAATCCAAACTCCCTTTCCCTCGAATGTTACTGGAACTCGTCGAATATCAATTTAAGTCCAAGAAACCTAGCGCCACCACAAGATCCCTTGGTGGAGGCACCAACCCTAAATCTTCCCCAAGTCACACCCTGTGACCATTTGACTTCCCTCGTCCCCAAATCACCCCTAGTTTCCTTCGAATCAAGCCAGAATTGGTCGAATTTTAATTCAACTAATTGAACGAGCCTAGAAGAAACAAAATAATTGAGGTCACAACTGACCTTAGTTAAGTGTTCTTAATCAAGAACACTCGATTAAGGTCCATTTTGGCCTCAAAAGTTCGAGCCTGAGTTTGTCTGGTTTCCTATTTTCTGAGGTATTTTTCCTTTCCTGTTTGTTCCATTTTTGTGTTTGTTTATATTTGTTTATTTGTTTAGTTTAGTTTTATTGATTTTTCAATTTTTTCGATTATTCTATCCATCTTCAATCAGACCTTTTATTTGGTCGAATTTGTTTCTTTAATTATTACGTATATATTATAGCCTGTGTGATTAATTGAATAAGGTCGTCAATTAGTCTTTCATGTTTGAGTGCTAGATTAACATTATAATAGTCTGTTTCATTCCTGAAGGTTTCCTCCCCTGTTTCTTTTTGTTCTAATTTTGTGATTGAGATTAAGACTGCTGATATGCTTGAATTTAGAGTTGAGTTTGTTTGATACATTCAGTATATTTGGTTTTCTTCTATTTTAATACAATTAGGTGTGTGATCCCCTATTTGATCTCAGTTTTGATTGATTGAATCCCTGCTCGATTAAGGATTGGTTATAGCTGCAATAATTTAGTAAGTAATCAGAATCTAGTTTTAGATAATTGTTAGTTTTGAACAGATTTTAGAATTAATGGATTAATACTGATTAATAATTTAAGGGCAGGGCAGTAATTTTCAGGATATCAGAGGGTAGTTTGGGGAATTATTGAAATCAGGGGTAGATTAGAGGTTTCTAATGAATGGGTAGGCACTAATGGAGGCCATTCTTAGTGGAAATTGCACTAAATACTTATTTTAAGGGCTGAAATGAGCACTATTGATTAAAATAAAAAGGCATTAGGGTAATGGGGTGATTAAAAAAATAAAGAAATAATCTGATGGTGGATTTGCAATGATTTGTGCACTAACTGGATGCCCATTTAAGGGCTAGAAATCAGTAGAGAAAAGAGGACACAAAAAAGTTAGAAACCCTGGGAAAAAATCAAAAGTTTGGAGCTCCAAAATTCCCCCCAAAACCTCTTTTTAATTTTCAGATCTAGATTTGAAATTCAAACATTCAAAAATCCAAAAACAATAGAAAATTTAGTAGAAAAACAGAAAAACACAAAAAATATTACCATTTCATTACCTATTTCTGCCAGTTTTTTTAGATTCTACTTTGATCTTTTTCATTTCTGTTTTAAATTTGAATCCTAAAAGCATCTTGAGGTTTTAAGGATCCATTTGGGTTGAATTTGAGCCGGATTAGTGTGAATTGCAATCAAAGTTTGTTCAAGTGAGGTTCTAGGGCATTTTAGAATCAAATTTGAGTACAATTGGGTGCATTCATTGATTTGTGTTTGGAGTTTCATCTCTTTTGGGTTCTCAAATTGTTTCTGGGTTGCAATTCCATTTCTTGGACTGTGTTGCTGCTGGAATTTCACTGCTGTATCTTAATACCCTCTTGCTGACCTCCTCCTTCTCTTTTGCTTAATTCCAGTTACACACTTGTACACTCTTGGTTGTTGAAAATGAAGTGAAGTTTGGATCAAGGCTTTTCTGCTAACTAATAGCTAAAATATAGTTGTAGTTTAATATACTTAGTTGTTTGGTTTAATTTGTTTAAGTTTGATTGGAATTTTTTCCATTGGTATGGACTGCTTAGAAAATCGAATTGTAATGACTTAATTGTATGAACTTTGGACTGCTGGAACTTGCGAAACTGTAGAAATTTTGAATCTATTATTGTTCATGTAGTATATAGGCATTTCGTAATAGTTTAGTTGAATATAGTTTATTGATCAGGCTGTATTTGGTCGATTGGATAGTTGAATAGGCCAAGTGAACCTTATTAGTAGCAATATACATTGTCCTTTGATTATTTGCTCCACTGTTTGTTAACTTAGGTAAAAAATAAATGAATTGAGATGCATTATAGATCAAAAGCATGCTGTAATATTTTCCATATGCTTAGTCATTGTTAAATCATTTTAAGTCATGACAATTTGTTACCAAATCGAATCAGTAATAAACTATAATTAGTTGTTAGTATGAGTTAATAATTATCATTTTTTTGAACATTTCAGTTAAGCCATTAATAATTGTGTGAGTGATATTAGATGTGGTTTAAAATAGTTCATCAGTATTTTCTTTAATTATTTTTGCGCCAATATTGCTTAAACTTTGTTACATGTTAAATGAGATTAAAATGAGGAAACTGAGTTGCATAGCCTGGCCTTGGGCCAAAACAAATAAGTAAATTAGTATCAAGTAGGCCCAAGGGATTCGATCCCTTAGCCCCTCTAACATGGCTTGGCTGGCTGTGAATCTGGGCTACGACGCAGGCCCAGCAGAAATGGTTAGCTCTATGATTAAATTTTGGGCCTGTGTTACTTTGGGCAATACAATAATGTTTGCATACCTGGACCAAAGATTCTAGGCTCAGATGTTAAAAATTGTATTAATATTATATTAAGCATATAGGGAATTAATTCATAAATATAAAATGAGGTTTCGAATTAGGTAGCGGGTTCAAGCTAAAAGGGTTTTCCTTTTGCTTGAATTCGGACTTGACTTCAGAGTCCGAATTTATAAATGTGAATTAATCTGCTTTTTAGAGACAAACAATAAATAGAAAATTTTAGTTTGCTTTAGGTTGGCCTTCTAATAATAAAATGAGACGAGACTCGCCAAACTAAATATAATTGTGGGGCCCTCATTAATTGCTTAATTAAAAAAATACTTAGATTTTGGGACGGACTATTTAGCGAATTTCGCGGCATTCCCCAAAATAATAACGCGTAGTTGCTTTAGGCGCATATTTTAATAATATTACATTCTTAAACATGGGTGCACATTTATGTGACCCAAATCCAAATCTTAACGAAGTCGAAATGTGTTGACAATCACGGGTGCACTAGTGCGACGTGGTTCGAAACGCATTTTCACGACATTGCAATTCTTATAAAAATAAAATAAAAGCAGATTATTAATAAAAGGCACATAAGTTAGAACATGTTTTGAAATCAGATAAAATCAAATACAATAGTTAAGCGACCGTGCTAGAACCACGGAACTCGGGAATGCCTAACACATTCTCCCAGGTTAACAGAATTCCTTATCCGGATTTCTGATTCGTAGACTGTAATACGGAGTCAACTTTTTCCTCGATTCGGGATTCAAACCGGTGAATTGGGACACCATTAATCTCCCAAGTGGCGACTCTGAATCTCTTAATAAATGAATTCCGTTTCGATTGTTCTTTAATTGGAAAAACTCCCTCTACCACGTCCTTCGCGGTGTGCGGTAGCGCCAAAAGGAGGTGTGACAGCTCTGGCGACTCTGCTGGGGATTGGCATGACCCAGAACCACTGGTTCAGGGTTAGAAATTCGAGCTTGGTATATTTGTTGTATTTGGCTTGTATATTATTTAATTTTTTTACATGTTTGGGCCTAATGTGCTAAATGATGCTTTTACCGCTTTGATATTATTTGAACTGTACATATAAA